>JAULAV010001678.1:0-35840 GCA_030789695.1 Scilla litardierei | reverse complement strand
AAGCTTGGTGATGATGGAGAGCAATCAAGGCATCAAGATTGAATACTTAGACTCTAAGGAAAGCATTGTAATCCATGTAATTTACTTTATTGATTTCTCTCTCTTTTGAGTCTAGGGTTAATGTAATGCCTTGTTAGATGGTTTACTCATTCATGCATATGCATTTAACCATCTTAGTGAGCCTTAGGATTATTATAGAATCCAACCCAATAGGTTCACTCTGTCCAAAGACTCATTTGGAGTCGCTGGCTTTCCGTCAGTCGCCTGCTGAAGGAAACACAGTCGACTGGGTGATTTCCAGTCGTCTGTAGATCCTTCTACAGTCGCCTGACATGCACAGCTCAAGTAAACATTTCAATTGACTTAAATTTGAGCTTTACACACAGTCGTCTATCGATCAGTTTACAGTCGCATGTATGTTTACAGTCGACTGGAGATTGGTCATCAGTCACCTGTATAGCGTAAGTGCATTCCATGCATCTCTCTGTTGTTTCTCCATCTCTTACTACAGACGACTAATTAAGAATATACAGTCGCCTGATTTCTTGACAGTCGACTGTAGTATTAACATCAGTCGCCTGTGCGAAGAATTGGAGAAAGAGTGCAGCTCTCTGTTGCGATCCATCCCCTGCAGCAGTCGCCTGCTGAAGGATTAACAGGCGACTGTCCTGTTTGTCAGTCGACTGTATTGACTTCTTCAGTCGACTGTCCTGGCTCAGATTATAGCCGTTGGATATTTTCTAGCCGTTGATCAGTCGACTGTCTTTTGTTCAACAGTCGACTGTTCCTGTCGTTTTCACCCAGTTTTTAGCCATTGCAGATTTGTTCATTTGGCTGTTTCTTTGGGTTTTGGGTTTGATATGGGGTTCCTATATATATGAGTGTGCTGCCATCTCTTGAAAACTCTAGACAACACTAGATAACTCTTGACTCTATAGAAAATCTCAAGAGATCAATAAGCTACTCTCAAGCTCCCTCATTTCCCTCTATTGAGCACTCATCTTTCTTCATGCATTGAAGTCCAGCTCAAGGGAAATTATCCAAGTGCTCTCAAGCATATTCCAACACTTGGAGATCCTCTTCCATGCCTTGCATTCATTCATGAGTAAGCATCTCAAGACATAGGTAAGAGTATTTACTTTACTTGGTGTAATTTGTCTTCCTTTTTCTCTTTGTGGGATTAGGATACTCTCTTTGTGGGAGTTTCTCTCTTTGTGGGAGGTTGTCTCTTTGTGGGACTGGGAAATTCTCTTTGTGGGAATTAACTCTCTTTGTGGGAGTTCTAGTGTCCTTGTGTAAGGCTAACCCTAATTCTCTGAGTGGGTGTTAGTGATTCTCTGTGTGGGAGTCTTGATCCTCGTGTAGGATTGGTTGGGTCCTTGTGTTGGGCATAAATCCTCTTTGTGTGGTATCTCCATGTGAGATTTGTATTCACTTCTCTGTATGGGAATATAGTGAATATTGGTGTGGCTGGATGTAACCAAGTTTGGGGAACCATGGTAAAACTATGTGTTTGCGTTTGGATTGATTGTGCCTTTTAATTCCTCTTGCATTTATAATTCCGCATTTGCAAGTTAAATTTTAATTGGACAATTTTATTGCCATTACACTATTCACCCCCCCTCTAGTGTGTGTTGTTAGTATTGCAAGGGTAAGGCGATCCTTACAATTGGTATCAGAGCGAGGTTATAGCATACTGTAACGATGGTATTCAACGCAACATCCGCGCCTCATGAAGAAGGTCATTCTACCGTCCGACCCCCGCTCTTCAACGGAACCAACTACCCGAGTTGGAAGATCAGGATGATGGTCTACTTGAAGAGTCACGACCTTTGGGACATAACGGAGTCACCTTTCGAGGAGCCTACTTCACCCGCGACCTTGAGAACTAAAGCGAAGAAGGACTTGATCAAAGTCAATGCTAGGGCTATGTGTGTTCTCCATTGCGCCCTCACTCCGGATGAGTTTGATCGCATCTCTATGTGCAAATCGGCCAATAGTATTTGGCATACATTGGAGATCTCTCATGAAGTGTTACTTCAACATAGGGAAGAGATTCAGTCAACCAAGCCCTGGAAGAAAAAGGGCGTTGCTCTTCATGGTGAGAAGGAGTCTTTCAAGTGGAAAAAGCAGTTCCAACAAGAGCTCCAAGTGAAGATGAAGAAGATCTTAGCGATAATGACTACATCGAGCTTGCCAAGCAATTCAAGAATTTCAAGGCATTCCTCAAGGATAATCAAGGTATGTCTTCATCAAAGTTTGCCTCACAGTCTAACAAGTTGGTTTGTTTCAACTGTAGTGGAATAGGTCATGTGGCTACCGAATGTCCTTCCAAACCCAACATAGAAAGCTATAAAGATAAGGGTAGAAACATTGGAAAGCCAAGTCCGAGGTCAAGAACCAAAAGAAGGGACTTATCGGCACATTTGATGATTCGATGGGGACACATCTAATGATGAAGAAGATGATGACAAGGAGCACGATCAAAGGTGTTTCGTTGCCTTTGATGATTCTTCATCAACTTCATCTAACTCAAGCGATGAAGAGATAGAGACATGGCTCAACTCCAAAGAAGAAAGTTGCTTCATGGCTAATGGGGAAGAGTCTTCGTCAAGCTCAAGCGTGGAGGAAAGTGATGAGGAAGTGGAGGAAGGAAAATTATCCTACAAGGAACTCGAATACCGCTTAAATGTGGCCACCAACTTGACAAGTTGGTGCATCGACTCATATGATAAAATGAAAGCTAAACTTGATAATGCTATGAGTAGGGTGCATGAGTTAGAATCATCTAGTGTAAATATTCATGATGAAAGGCATGTGTATGACACTTGTGAGAGAGACACACTTCTCTCTCAAATTAAGGAATTGTGCCTTACAAATGAAAAACATGTTGCTCAAAACCTTAGCTTAGATGCTCACATTCAACAACTTACGTTGAAATGTGAAGAGGAATCCCGTAAGCTTATAAGCTTTGTGTATTCTAGGGATTCACTCCACGATTTGTTGGAAAAACAACATCCAGCAAATCATAGAGGAGGTTTGGTTTATATTCAAAATGTGGTTCCCAAACCCACCTCTAATTCCTCTTATGGTGCAAATACAAGAAATATTGCTAAAGCCCTAAGAAGAATCACCATGCTTTCTTGTACAACAATAACATCAACAAGAAGCATGTAGATCACGAGGTAATGAGGAAGAATGAAAAATATTCATTTTTTGCTAAGAAGCAAAATCCTCATTCTTTGCATGCCAAGAAATTCGTTTCTACACCTAAGCATGCCACGTCCCCCTCTTGCAAAGGCAAAACCCTTGCCTAGGAATTCCTTGAGATTATGGATTCCCACTAAGGTTAGTGTGCAAGAGAGGGATAGTTACATCAACCCTCTAATTAGGGATGTGATTACCTCATGTGATTACATTAGGAAATCAAACTCCTCTTGGGTTTGGTTACCTAATGTTTTGGTTCCTCACACACATTTGCATATTGCATGTGTATTGTGCTTAATGCTATATTTTTGCATACCCATTGGTTGTGTGTGTGTGTGTTTCATGTTTTTGAAAATACTTTCTATTATATGTATTTTTCATGAAAATGGGAACCTTGGGGTTTATTGACATGCATGCATTTTTGATCCATGTGTATGTCAATGGGGGAGTTAATATATTATGTGTTTAAATTATTTTAAGACATTTTAACTCTCATTTCGGAGGTTATTTGATATCTTTATTTACATTTGGTTATTTTGGGTCTCAAACCAAACCTCTTGTTTATTGCCAACATGTTTCATGTTTCATTGTTTTTGGCAATATCCTTGTGTATCTTTGAAGCTTGATTTTTCCATATCTCTTGCTTTGATACACTTTAGGCCCATGGCTCCATTAATTATAATTGATATTAGATCCTAGAAGTCAAAAGTTGACCATTTCTATAATCTAGGGGGAGCATGGGATAGTGAATTGATACCCACTAAATTTTTAAATTTGGTATCATACATATCTTTCTTTTCTTGCATATTGTCACATCTTGGTTAAGATGACAAAGGGGGATATTTTTGATGTCCACCTTTTTGACGATGTCAAGGGAGAGAGATATATACATTATGTAATCATATCTATAGGGGGAGAGATATATACATATGCATATGGGGAGAGATTTCTCTATAGGGAGAGATATATGGGATTAGATAAACCATTCATGTTTGCATGCTTTTATTCTTTGCAATTGGTTTATGTAATCCATGCCTATTATCTGCCACCATGCTTTTATTGGTATTATGAGTTTTTACCGTTGTGTAGCTCATATGTAATTGGTTCATATAAGTAGGGGGAGATCATTAGCATTGTGCTTTAATTCTTTATGATTTACGTAATGTGTGTCATCATCAAAAGGGGGGAGATTGTTGAGTATTGGTGTTTTATACCAATCTTATTTTGATGATGATCACAACATTATGTTGTTGCTAATGAATCTCATGTTTTAGTCTCTCAGTTTATTTCAAGGATATCTTTCTTGGAGACTAATCACTTGGTGTAAGGATGGACATCATGTGAAGAAGGGCCATTGTTTGGACTCAAGGAGTGCCAAAGCTTGGAGATGATGGAGAGCAATCAAGGCATCAAGATTGAAGACTTAGACTCTAAGGAAAGCATTGTAATCCATGTAATTTACTTTATTGATTTCTCTCTCTTTTGAGTCTAGGGTTAATGTAATGCCTTGTTAGATGGTTTACTCATTCATGCATATGCATTTAACCATCTTAGTGAGCCTTAGGATTATCATAGAATCCAACCCAATAGGTTCACTCTGTCCAAATACTCATTTGGAGTCTCTGGCTTTCCGTCAGTCGCCTGCTGAAGGAAACACAGTCGACTGGGTGATTTGCAGTCGCCTGTAGATCCTTCTACAATCGTCTAACATGCACAGCTCAAGTCAACATTTCAATTGACTCAAACTTGAGCTTTAGGCACAGTCGTCTGTCGATCAGTTTACAGTCGCCTGTATTTTTACAGTCGCTTGAAGATTGGTCATCAGTCGCATGTATAGCGTAAGTGCATTCCATGCATCTCTCTGTTGTTTCTCCATCTCTTACTACAGACGACTAATGAAGAATATACAGTCGCTTGATTTCTTGACAGTCGACTGTAGTATTAACATCAGTCGCCTGTGCGAAGAATTGGAGAAAGAGTGCATCTCTCTGTTTCGATCCATCCCCTGCAGCAGTCGCCTACTGAAGGATTAACAGACGCCTGTCCTGTTTTTCAGTCGACTGTATTGACTTCTTCAGTCGACTGTCCTGGCTCAGATTATAGCCGTTGGATATTTTTTAGTCGTTGATCAGTCGACTGTCTTTTGTTCAACAGTCGACTGTTCATGTCGTTTTCACCCAGTTTCTAACCGTTGCAGATTTGTTCATTTGGCTGTTTCTTTGGGTTTTTGGGCTTGATATGGGGTTCCTATATATATGAGTGTGCTGCCATCTCTTGAGAACTCTGGACAACACTTGATAACTTTTGACTCTATAGAAAATCTCAAGAGATCAATAAGCTACTCTCAAGCTCCCTCATTTCCCTCTATTGAGCACTCATCTTTCTACATGCATTGAAGTCCAGCTCGAGGGAAATCATCCAAGTGCTCTCAAGCATATTCCAACACTTGGAGATCCTCTTCCATGCCTTGCATTCATTCTTGAGTAAGCATCTCAAGGCATAGGTAAGAGTATTTACTTTACTTGGTGTAATTTGTCTTCCTTTTTCTCTTTGTGAGATTAGGATACTCTCTTTGTGGGAGTTTCTCTCTTTGTGGGAGGTTGTCTCTTTGTGGGACTAGGGAATTCTCTTTGTGGGAATTAACTCTCTTTGTGGGAGTTCTAGTGTCCTTGTGTAAGGCTAACTCTAATTCTCTGAGTGGGAGTTAGTGATTCTCTGTGTGGGAGTCTTGATCCTCGTGTAGGATTGGTTGGGTCCTTGTATTGGGCATAAATCCTCTTTTTGGGGTATCTCCTTGTAAGATTTGTATTCACTTCTCTGTGCGGTAATATAGTGAATATTGGTGTGGCTGGATGTACCCAAGTTTGGGGAACCAGGGTAAAACTGTGTGTTTGCGTTTGGGTTGATTGTGCCTTTTAATTCCTCTTGCATTTATAATTCCGCATTTGCAAGTTAAATTTTAATTGGACAATTTTATTGCCATTACACTATTCCCCCCCCCCCCCTCTAGTGTGTGTTGTTAGTATTGCAAGGGTAAGGCGATCCTTACAATTGGTATCAGAGTGAGGTTATAGCATACTGCAACGATGGCATTCAACGCAACATCCGCGCCTCATGAAGAAGGTCATTCTAACGTCCGACCCCCGCTCTTCAACGGAACCAACTATCCGAGTTGGAAGATCAGGATGATGGTCTACTTGAAGAGTCACGACCTTTGGGACAAATCGGAGTCACCTTTCGAGGAGCCTACTTTACCCGCGACCTTGAGAACTAAACCGAAGAAGGACTTGATCAAAGTCAATGCTAGGGCTATGTGTGTTCTCCATTGCGCCCTCACTCCGGATGAGTTTGATCGCATCTCCATGTGCAAATCGGCCAATAGTATTTGGCATACATTGGAGATCTCTCATGAAGTGTTACTTCAACATAAGGAAGAGATTCAGTCAACCAAGCCCTGGAAGAAAAAGGGCGTTGCTCTTCATGGTGAGAAGGAGTCTTTCAAGTGGAAAAAGCAGTTCCAACAAGAGCTCCAAGTGAAGATGAAGAAGATCTTAGCGATAATGACTACATCGAGCTTGCCAAGCAATTCAAGAATTTCAAGGCATTCCTCAAGGATAATCAAGGTATGTCTTCATCAAAGTTTGCCTCACAGTCTAACAAGTTGGTTTGTTTCAACTGTAGTGGAATAGGTCATGTGGCTACCGAATGCCCTTCCAAACCCAACATAGAAAGCTATAAAGATAAGGGTAGAAACATTGGAAAGCCAAGTCCGAGGTCAAGAACCAAAAGAAGGGACTTATCGGCACATTTGATGATTCCGATGGGGACACATCTAATGATGAAGAAGATGATGACAAGGAGCACGATCAAAGGTGTTTCGTTGCCATTGATGATTCTTCATCAACTTCATCTAACTCAAGCGATGAAGAGATAGAGACATGGCTCAACTCCAAAGAAGAAAGTTGCTTCATGGCTAATGGGGAAGGGTCTTCGTCAAGCTCAAGCGTGGAGGAAAGTGATGAGGAAGTGGAGGAAGGAAAATTATCCTACGAGGAACTCGAATACCGCTTAAATGTGGCCTCCAACTTGGCAAGTAAGTGCATCGACTCATATGATAAAATGAAAGCTAAACTTGATAATGTTATGAGTAGGGTGCATGAGTTAGAATCATCTAGTGTAAATATTCATGATGAAAGGCATGTGTATGACACTTGTGAGAGAGACACACTTCTCTCTCAAGTTAAGGAATTGAGCCTTACAAATGAAAAACTTGTTGCTCAAAACCTTAGCTTAGATGCTCACATTCAACAACTTACGTTGAAATGTGAAGAGAAATCCTGTAAGCTCATAAGCTTTGTGTATTCTAGGGATTCACTCTACGATTTGTTGGAAAAACAACATCCGGCAAATCATAGAGGAGGTTTGGTTTATATTCAAAATGTGGTTCCCAAACCCACCTCTAATTCCTCTTATGGTTCAAATACAAGATATATTGCTAAAGCACCTAAGAAGAATCACCATGCTTTCTTGTACAACAATAACATCAACAAGAAGCATGTAGATCTCGAGGTAATGAGGAAGAATGAAAAATCTTCATTTTTTACTAAGAAGCAAAATCCTCCTTCTTTGCATGCCAAGAAATTCGTTTCTACACCTAAGCATGCCACATCCCCCTCTTGCAAAGGCAAAACCCTTGCCTATGAATTCCTTGAAATTATGGATTCCCACTAAGGTTAGTGTGCAAGAGAGGAATAGTTACATCAACTCTCTAGTTAGGGATGTGATCACCTCATGTGATTACATTAGGAAATCAAACTCCTCTTGGGTTTGGTTACCTAATGTTTAGGTTCCTCACACACATTTCCATATTGCATGTGTATTGTGCTTAATGCTATATTTTTGCATACCCATTGGTTGTGTGTGTGTTTCATGTTTTTGAAAATACTTTCTATTATATGTATTTTTCATGAAAATGGGAACCTTGGGGTTTATTGACATGCATGCATTTTTGATCCATGTGTATGTCAATGGGGGAGTTAATATATTATATGTTTAAATTATTTTAAGACATTTTAACTCTCATTTCGGAGGTTATTTGAGATCTTTATTTACATTTGGTTATTTTGGGTCTCAAACCAAACCTCTTGTTTATTGCCAACATGTTTCATGTTTCATTGTTTTTGGCAATATCCTTGTGTATCTTTGAAGCTTGATTTTTCCATATCTCTTGCTTTGATACACTTTAGGCCCATGGCTCCATTAATTATAATTGATATTAGATCCTAGAAGTCAAAAGTTGACCATTTCTATGATCTAGGGGGAGCATGGGATAGTGAATTGATACCCACTAAATTTTTAAATTTGGTATCATACATATCTTTCTTTTCTTGCATATTGTCACATCTTGGTTAAGATGACAAAGGGTGATATTTTTGATGTCCACCTTTTTGACGATGTCAAGGGGGAGAGATATATACATTATGTAATCATATCTATAGGGGGAGAGATATATACATATGCATATGGGGAGAGATATCTCTATAGGGAGAGATATATGGGATTAGATAAACCATTCATGTTTGCATGCTTTTATTCTTTGCAATTGGTTTATGTAATCCATGCCTATTATATGCCACCATGCTTTTATTGGTATTATGAGTTTTTACCGTTGTGTAGCTCATTATGTAATTGGTGCATATAAGTAGGGGGAGATCATTAGCATTGTGCTTTAATTCTTTATGATTTACATAATGTGTGTCATCATCAAAAGGGGGGAGATTGTTGAGTATTGGTGTTTTATACCAATCTTATGTTGATGATGATCACAACATTATGTTTTTGCTAATGAATCTCATGTTTTAGTCTCTCAGTTTATTTTAAGGATATCTTTCTTGGAGACTAATCACTTGGTGTAAGGATGGACATCATGTGAAGAAGGGCCATTGTTTGGACTCAAGGAGTGCCAAAGCTTGGAGATGATGGAGAGCAATCAAGGCATCAAGATTGAAGACTTAGACTCTAAGGAAAGCATTGTAATCCATGTAATTTACTTTATTGATTTCTCTCTCTTTTGAGTCTAGGGTTAATGTAATGCCTTGTTAGATGGTTTACTCATTCATGCATATGCATTTAACCATCTTAGTGAGCCTTAGAATTATCATAGAATCCAACCCAATAGGTTCACTCTGTCCAAAGACTCATTTGGAGTCTCTGGCTTTCCGTCAGTCGTCTGCTGAAGGAAACACAGTCGACTGGGTGATTTCCAGTCGCCTGTAGATCCTTCTACAGTCGCCTGACATGCACAACTCAAGTCAACATTTCAATTGACTCAAACTTGAGATTTACCCACAGTCGTCTGTCGATCAGTTTACAGTCGCGTATATTTTTACAGTCGCCTGGAGATTGGTCATCAGTCGCCTGTATAGTGTAAGTGCATTCCATGCATCTCTCTGTTGTTTCTCCATCTGTTACTACAGACGACTAATTAAGAATATACAGTCACCTGATTTCTTGACAGTCGACTGTAGTATTAACATCAGTCGCATGTGCGAAGAATTGGAGAAAGAGTGCATCTCTCTGTTTCGATCCATCCCCTGCAGCAGTCGCCTGCTGAAGGATTAACAGGCGCCTGTCCTGTTTGTCAGTCGACTGTATTGACTTCTTCAGTCGACTGTCCTGGCTCAGATTATAGCCGTTGGATATTTTCTAGCCGTTGATTAGTCGACTGTCTTTTGTTCAACAGTCGACTGTTCATGTCGTTTTCACCCAGTTTCTAGCCGTTGCAGATTTGTTCATTTGGCTGTTTCTTTGGGGTTTTGGGCTTGATATGGGGTTCCTATATATATGAGTGTGCTGTCATCTCTTGAGAACTCTGGAAAACACTTGATAACTCTTGACTCTATAGAAAATCTCAAGAGATCAATAAGCTACTCTCAAGCTCCCTCATTTCCCTCTATTGAGCACTCATCTTTCTACATGCATTGAAGTCCAGCTCAAGGGAAATCATCCAAGTGCTCTCAAGCATATTCCAACACTTGGAGATCCTCTTCCATGTCTTGCATTCATTCATGAGTAAGCATCTCAAGGCATAGGTAAGAGTATTTACTTTACTTGGTGTAATTTGTCTTCCTTTTTCTCTTTGTGGGATTAGGATACTCTCTTTATGGGAGTTTCTCTCTTTGTGGGAGGTTGTCTCTTTGTGGGACTAGGGAATTCTCTTTGTGGGAATTAACTCTCTTTGTGGGAGTTCTAGTGTCCTTGTGTAGGACTAACCCTAATTCTCTGAGTGGGAGTTAGTGATTCTCTGTGTGGGAGTCTTGATCCTCGTGTAGGATTGGTTGGGTCCTTGTGTTGGGCATAAATCCTCTTTTTGGGGTATCTCCTTGTGAGATTTGTATTCACTTCTCTGTGTGGGAATATAGTGAATATTGGTGTGGATGGATGTACCCAAGTTTGGGGAACCAGTGTAAAACTGTGTGTTTGTGTTTGGATTGATTGTGCCTTTTAATTCCTCTTGCATTTATAATTCCGCATTTGCAAGTTAAATTTTAATTGGACAATTTTATTGCCATTACACTATTCACCCCCTCCCCCCCTCTAGTGTGTGTTGTTAGTATTGCAAGGGTAAGGCGATCCTTACAATTGGTATCGGAGCGAGGTTATAGCATACTGTAACGATGGCATTCAACGTAACATCCTCGCCTCATGAAGAAGGTCATTCTATCGTCCGACCCCCACTCTTCAACGGAACCAACTATCCGAGTTAGAAGAGCAGGATGATGGTCTACTTGAAGAGTCACAACCTTTGGGACATAACGGAGTCACCTTTTGAGGAGCCTACTTTACCCGCGACCTTGAGAACTAAAGCGAAGAAGGACTTAATCAAAGTCAATGCTAGGGCTATGTGTGTTCTCCATTGCGTCCTCACTCTGGATGAGTTTGATCACATCTCCATGTGCAAATCGGCCAATAGTATTTGGCATACATTGGAGATCTCTCATGAAGTGTTACTTCAACATAAGGAAAAGATTCAGTCAACCAAGCCCGAGAAGAAATAGGGCGTTGCTCTTCATGGTGAGTAGGAGTCTTTCAAGTGAAAAAAGCAGTTCCAACAAGAAGCTCCAAGTGAAGATGAATAAGATCTTAGCGACGATGACTACATCGAGCTTGCCAAGCAATTCAAGAATTTCAAGGCATTCCTCAAGGATAATCAAGGTATGTCTTTATCAAAGTTTGCCTCACAGTCTAACAAGTTGGTTTGTTTCAACTGTAGTGGAATAGGTCATGTGGCTACCGAATGCCCTTTCAAACCCAACATAGAAACCTATAAGGGTAAAGGGAAAAAACATTGGAAAGCCAAGTCCGAGGTCAAGAACCAAAAGAAGGGACTTATCGGCACATTTGATGATTCCGATGGGGACACATCTAATGAAGAAGAAGAAGATGACAAGGAGCACGATCAAAGGTGTTTTGTTGCCTTTGATGATTCTTCATCAACTTCATCTAACTCAAGCGATAAAGAGATAGAGACATGGCTCAACTCCAAAGAAGAAAGTTGCTTCATGGCTAATGGGGAAGAGTCTTCGTCAAGATCAAGCGTGGAGGAAAGTGATGAGAAAGTGGAGGAAGGAAAATTATCCTACGAGGAACTCGAATACTGCTTAAATGTGGCCTTCCACTTGGCAAGTAAGTGCATCGACTCATATGATAAAATGAAAACTAAACTTGATAATGCTATGAGTAGGGTGCATGAGTTAGAATCATCTAGTGTAAATATTCATGATGAAAGGCATGTGTATGACACTTGTGAGAGAGACACACTTCTCTCTCAAGTTAAGGAATTGAGCATTACAAATGAAAAACTTGTTGCTCAAAACCTTAGCTTAGATGCTCACTGTCACGTCCCGCTTCCCAAAAATGTGGAGGCGAGACGTGAGAATGTCCGCACAAACTTGAAGCTGTGAAGCTCCAAGTCTGATAAGCGTATAAAAACACTTATTATGGCAAGTCCTTGCAAAGCGAAACGAAACAACAATGATAATAAGGAAATGAGACGACATTTTATTGAATCTCCAAATGTCCATAAACAAATTACAATATCGCAGAAAAGCCACCAGGCAAAAGGAAAAAAAGAGTCTAAGGCCCAACATGGCCAACAAAGAATAACATACATACAAGGGTGCCACGCACCGACAACTAACATGAATCCTAAAACATAAGGGAAACTCAACAAGTCACCGGTGTCCACAAGACTCCTCCTCAGCAAACACAACGTCCTCTGCAACAAGCTCTGGCTCGGCAACTAACATGCGACACCCAAAGAGAAAGGGGCACATGTCAGCAAGTCTGAAAAGACTTGAGCAAGGAAACTGAAAGGAAGGTAAACTAGCAACCTAGCAGTTATAGTATGCATGACATGGCAGTTATAACATGAGTGTACAAACAAGACATGGCAAGACAATTTGTACAAGAGAACAATTATCGGGACAAGACAAGACAAGAGTAGCCAAGCTACTAACAATCTCAATCAATTCACTATTCACGTTGTTTTGTAGATGTTTACGCCTTACAGCTGAACGGTTTCACATTCACGCTGAGTGGCCGCTTAACAACTACCCCAAAACCCAGAGTTTACGCCTTACAACTGCAGTTGCGGATCAGGCAGACTCCCAGTTGAATGACCGCTTAACTCTTACCCCATCCCACACGTAAACAAGCAAGGGACCCTGCACATGAGCCCAGCAAGTGAGCCAGGGTTGCCCCGCACGGGAGCTTGTTTTCCTATTTCACAATTCAATATCGAGCGTTGGGGTTTCCAACTACAGGGCTCGCTTCTGGAACACGAGCCAGGAACACAAGCATTGTAGCGAAGCTATGCAATCACAGCAACACTTAAAGAATGCAATGACATGACAATTAATTCGCGTACCGTTAATGGAAAGTAAACATGACATGGTAATTGTGCAACATGATATATGTCGGAACTAACTTCGTTGTCAAGCTAGTTCCCCAATTTGCGCCTAGGCGAGTATCATTTCGTCGCCTAGCCTCTTTTACGCCTACAACAAGCAAATGGCCTAAAACATGGCCTAAACCCTAAGTGGCAAGTTTCACTTGCCTGGCACCGAGGAGAACGATCATCGTAGGCACATCACACAAATTTGTTATCTACGGGAATGGATCACTGTCATGGAAAAACAACATTAGAATGGTAACTAATCCGTATTCACAATCGAACCCTACGATTTCTAATGATCCATTTTATTAGGGTTTCACAAATATCAAGTGTGGGTTATGAGATTATTAAAGGAAGAATACTACCCGTGAAGAAGCGGAGGAACGACGCCGAGAACCATGGCGACGGAAGAACGATCCGGCTCAGATCTGGAAATGGGGAAAATCTGGAGAAATGGGTTTGGATGAGGCTTTTGGGGATTTGATGAGGGTTTGAGGTTGAGGAGAGGTAGGATATGTGAAATGAGGGTTTGGATGATGATGGATGAGCTTGGGATGAAGGATCAATGGTTTGGGGAAGAAGTGGGCTCAATGGGGGAGAAATTAGGGTTTGGGGTGATGAGGAAGAAGAAGAAAACGTTTGGGGCGTATTTATAGAAAAGTGTGGCGGCTAGGGCAAAACTAGGGTTTCCTGGGCTGATTAGTCGGTCAAAGAAGGATTGGTGACCGACTAGTTTGGGAACTAGTCGGTCGGTTGATCAACGCAGACCGACTAAGAGTAAACAGTAGCTCGCTCAGGAAAACTGGACTATGAGTTAGTCGGTCTGTGAAGGCTTGTCAACCGACTAGTTTGAGAACTAGTCGGTCGGTGAGTGTTCATTGACCGACTAAAGGCTGAATCTGAGAGAGATCAAGGAAATGAGAGTTAGTCGGTCTGAGAAGGATTCCTGACCGACTAGTTTAGCATCTAGTTGGTCGAAAGATGTTCTTAGACCGACTAGACAGATACAGTAACTTAGGTAAAATTAATCCAAGGAACTAGTCGGTTTGAGTAGAGTTGCCGACCGACTAGATCTCAATCTAGTCGGTTGGTTCCCCTTTTCGAACCAACTAAGATGCACTAAAAGTGCCGATTCGAATCGCAGAGCTTCGGGAAGATTCCTATGGCTTCTAAGATCATTCTAACTCTAAGATATGAACGATTTGAAGCTCGTCACGAATGACTTACTCCGAAATCGACGATCGAAGGAAGAAGCTAGAAAATCACGACGAAACGATCGAAAGTGAAAGCTATGGCGACGAAACCACACATCCAAGGAGAAAATCCACCAAGCATATATTTTAATATAGATAATCCAATTACACGAAAACCAGTCGTTACATCCTACCCACCTTAGAATAAATTCCGTCCTCGGACTTTCTAACTATAGCTATATCTAGTCACCCTAGTAACTACCATCAATCAATATCACATCAAAATTTCAACCAAGTACATTCATTTCAAGTGCTTATATATATATGCTCTAGGTAGTCAATTATTAACACCACGGAAGTAAATATATATTCACGCACATAGTACACTTATACTTATTATGATCAAACAACTCCATTCACGTATTCAAACCACAAATATATAGTCAATATATTTATACAACAATAAACACTTATTACTTACTATAAGAAAATAACCAAGCCTCTCTTATTTGAAAATAATTTCACATTTGTTTAGTCCTTCAAGTACATGCAAATATTTCACCATATTTTCACCTCACATATAGTCCTATAACCATATATTGGTATAGCCACCCACAATCGTGTGCGTAACACAACCAAGCACAAGCAACTCAAACACCATACATACGTCATCCATCACTATTCACCACCACATACAATTTATACCAAAGTACATAGAGTATACACACTCAAGCTTGAGTGAGACTCAAATCATAGCAGGACATTTATATGCGTAACACAGTAACCATACACATACCAATACCACTCCAAGGCATACACATCCACGTATCACATATTTTCACACCATATCCATCCATTTATAATTACCATATCAACACATCAACTACATACAAGTTTAAGAGATGCAATAGTCGGGTATACCTCCTGATATACACGCATACGACATCTCATAAAAACAAGTATTACCAATCAAACATTATAATCCTACTATCATATGTATATCATACTTACACTCACGTAGCTAATACATAACTACCTACACACGATACACCAATACCAACCACAAACAACTTCATATGCACCATGAAATTAAATACACTACGACGACACATCAAATTACACTAATGGGGCCCACCAAACTATATTAAGGTCGACACGGCGACGACAAGCTCTATTGGCTAGACAAAAGGAACGAAATTTGAAATCAAGAGCGTAACGAATAAAAGGATCGAAAAGCATGAAAACGGTTGTGTAATGATGTAATGATGCTCCATTAGGACACATGGAAAATAGTGTAAATAACATATTCTAAATTACGAAAAGTTTGAAAACTGTCACACTTCAAAGTTGGAGTCCTTTTCCGTATAAAAATATTTAGAGGTCGACAAAACAAATTGTTTGAAATAAGTTTGAGTCGAATATACATAATAGGAGAAAACGGTTCATTGGCTCACGTAAGGTCATTAAAAGAAAGTAAATCATTCACACGAATCTTGAGGTCGTAGTTTAGAAAATATTACACGGTAGTAACTTGATAACGTTCGCAAAGTTGAAAATGAAATTAATTGAAAAAAAGTTTAAACTCAGATTGAATGCTTTCAAAATCCTTGAGCCAGGGAAAATTTAAAGTAATCAATATTGAAACTACTTTTAGAGGAATCAGGATTTGCCAAAAAGAGACTGCTTTACACAAAGCTCTTAACATACGAGCACCACGAGCCCGGTGATGATATAAAATAATTGAAATTCCAGTTAGGTTAGAAATTATTCTAAAGGCATGTATGGTGAACGGAAAGATAACTCTAGCTATTAGTAGTATTATCAAAATTTGTAGTGAAACTTTAAAATCAAATTTATGGATGGTCTAGATCAGAAAAGGTTATGAAATAATGATTTTTACAAAAATCTGAAATAGGGGAAACGAGGAGCATAACGGTCGTAGTACTGATATATAAAGATTAATTGAAGTTCTACTTAGAAATCATTTTTTTTAGAAATTTGTATGACGAATGGAGAGATAATAACATCTTAGTGGTATGGAAGTAAGTGGGGGAAATATATACATATATAGAACTATTAAATTCGTAATAAGCTTTAAACCCGAATTTTGGAGGTCTAAATCAGGAAAGGATTTCGAAAAGTAATTTTACAGAAATCTGAACTAGGGAAAAAGTTGAGCATAAAATCGACTTGCTAAAAGCTGAAGTTCCATGTGACTTGAAAGGCATATAATAAGCAAACATGATGCGGTATTCGAATAAGTTTTAATGGCATAAGTAAGAAAAGAAATTTATAATTCAGGTTAGGAAAAACAGAAGCATGGTTCAGAAGAAAATTGGTATATGAAAAGAAGCAAGTCATTTATATCGATACGAAAGTATATGCGGAAAATATTATAAACTTCTAATCTAAAAATCTCAACACAAGTTTCGATATCTAAAAACATAAATAATTTAAGTCGGCGAAGGAGCATGAAACCTTACATATATCAAAAGTGTTTCGAACAAATTTAAACTTAACGAAAGAAGAAGATCGAAGATACTTTTAGGGAAACAAGGATTCGCCAAAAGAACGTGTTGGTATAAAAACTTTTGAAGTACAAGTACGACGAACCTATAATTGATATATACAAAATTAGTTGAAGTCCATTCAGTTTTGGAAAAATACCCCTAAAGGTATGTAAGATAAGTGGTTAAAATAAATTTTTGTATTTAGGAAAAAGGGACGGTATATCGAACCATCAGGATAGTAATAAAGTTTAAAAATCGAAATGCGGAAGATACATTGTTAGAAAAATAGTACAAGATAGTAATTTTAAGATTTCGGCCAAAAGTCTTCAAAATTCAAGAACGACTTTGAACTCCATCGAAATTTAGGGAGACATATTTAAAGAAGTTTAGAACAAATTTAAATTGAGTGAAACTTCAAATAAGGAAAGCATTCAAAAATAACTTTGGAAGAATCAAGATTTGCAACGGAAAACATTTGAAAGATCAAGGATAATTGTAATGAGGTGGTCATGTGAATTGAGGACAAGGGAAGTGGTTACGGAAACGTAATTTTCCAAAAATTGTAGTCGGGAAAATGTTTGAACACAACTTGATTTGTTGAAAACTGAAATCATCTGTGACTTAAAAAGTATATTAAGGGAGCGCGACGAGTCATTTGAATATCATAAATAAGAAGGAAAATTCATAAATCGAACTTGGAAAATAGAATTGCGGCTCAGGATTAAATCGATTTATGAAAATGGACAAGATATTCAAATAGGTATGAAAGGTATAGGCTGTAAAACATTATAAAATAGTCATCAAAATCTCGTCAAAACTTTCGAATTTCAAAACTTAATTTAAGTCAACGAAAGAGTATGAGATATAAGTATACATATAACAATTGAAATTCCATTTAGCTTGGAAAAGATTTTAAAGTATGTCATGCGATTAAAATGGATCTCATAGTTAGAAAATGGTACATCGAATTCTTCCAAAATAGTATTGGAGTCTTTAAACCGAAATGCGAAAATATAGACAAGAAAATGGTTACGAGATAGCAATTATAATTACAACTATTAGACTCCGAAATCTACAAGGAATTTTGACTCAATCGAAAAGTGAGAAATTCAAGTATATACGTAGCGGGTTTAAAACAAAATTTAAACTTAACGAAAACTTTAATAAGGGAAATCGAAAATAACTTTAAAAGAAATTAAGCCTTGCCAAAGGGGACATTCGAAGGATCAACGATAATAGTAAGGAGGGGATCATGTGAATCGAGGGCAATGAATGTGGTTGGGTGAGGCATGCACCTAAATCACAATGCAAGAAAACCATGATGAAGATCTACGGTCAGTAACACCAAAGTGTAGTGACCAGGAAAGATTGAAGCAGGGGGGGTTCTAATCATCGGGTTAACTAAAGGCCAAGGGATTTGGTCGGATGATCAAAACATAAATACGCCTAGGTCATGACTTAGGAAAATCTACGGAAACTCCTACGGTCAACCAACCAAGGATTTTGGAACTAAGTGCTAAGACTCTCTAGGGCTAGACAGCGATGAAATGAGTCCAGCTGGGTCCGAAATCGATGAACCCAAGCGAACTGCTAAAGAAATCCTAGGAATCTATCATGGTCAGGGCTAGACAGGAACCACTAAGGTAACTCTTAAGACTATCATAGCGATCACTAGCATGGAGTCTAACTAACAATCAAGGATCCCTAACTAGCAAGCACAAACTTCTAACTAAGTCTCACTATAGTCCTGACCTAATGGATTTCCTACCAAGCTAGGACAGATGCTCTAACACGCCTACTAGCCACCTAAGACATAGGAACGCTAAAACCCTAGACTCCGGGCTTATAACTTGGATGTTCTAATTTATTTAATGGACATTCTATAATTATTATTATTGTTCCGATGGTTCGCATTTGCAAATGGACCTGCATGGGCCACCACTAAAACCTGTCACGCCCTGCTTCCCAAAAATGTGGAGGCGAGACGTGAGAATGTCCGCACAAACTTGAAGCTGTGAAGCTCCAAGTCTGATAAGCGTATAAAAACACTTATTATGGCAAGTCCTTGCAAAGCGAAACGAAACAACAATGATAATAAGGAAATGAGACGACATTTTATTGAATCTCCAAATGTCCATAAACAAATTACAATATCACAGAAAAGCCACCAGGCTAAAGGAAAAAAAAGAGTCTAAGGCCCAACATGGCCAACAAAGAATAACATACATACAAGGGTGCCACGCACCGACAACTAACATGAATCCTAAAACATAAGGGAAACTCAACAAGTCACCGGTGTCCACAAGACTCCTCCTCAGCAAACACAACGTCCTCTGCAACAAGTTCTGGCTCGGCAACTAACATGCGACACCCAAAGAGAAAGGGGCACATGTCAGCAAGTCTGAAAAGACTTGAGCAAGGAAACTGAAAGGAAGGTAAACTAGCAACCTAGCAGTTATAGTATGCATGACATGGCAGTTATAACATGAGTGTACAAACAAGACATGGCAAGACAATTTGTACAAGAGAACAATTATCGGGACAAGACAAGACAAGACATGACAAGAGTAGCCAAGCTACTAACAATCTCAATCAATTCACTATTCACGTTGTTTTGTAGATGTTTACGCCTTACAGCTGAACGGTTTCACATTCACGCTGAGTGGCCGCTTAACAACTACCCCAAAACCCAGAGTTTACGCCTTACAACTGCAGTTGCGGATCAGGCAGACTCCCAGTTGAATGACCGCTTAACTCTTACCCCATCCCACACGTAAACAAGCAAGGGACCCTGCACATGAGCCCAGCAAGTGAGCCAGGGTTGCCCCGCACGGGAGCTTGTTTTCCTATTTCACAATTCAATATCGAGCGTTGGGGTTTCCAACTACAGGGCTTGCTTCTGGAACACGAGCCAGGAACACAAGCATTGTAGCGAAGCTACGCAATCACAGCAACACTTAAAGAATGCAATGACAAGACAATTAATTCGCGTACCGTTAATGGAAAGTAAACATGACATGGTAATTGTGCAACATGATATATGTCGGAACTAGCTTCGTTGTCAAGCTAGTTCCCCAATTTGCGCCTAGGCGAGTATCATTTCGTCGCCTAGCCTCTTTTACGCCTACAATAAGCAAATGGCCTAAAACATGGCCTAAACCCTAAGTGGCAAGTTTCACTTGCCTAGCACCGAGGAGAACGATCAACGTAGGCACATCACACAAATTTGTTATCTACGTGAATGGTTCACTGTCATGGAAAAACAACATTAGAATGGTAACTAATCCGTATTCACAATCGAACCGTACGATTTCTAATGATCCATTTTATTAGGATTTCACATATATCAAGTGTTGGTTATGAGATTATTAAAGGAAGAATACTACCCGTGAAGAAGCGGAAGAACGACGCCGAGAACCATGGCGACGGAAGAACGATCCGGCTCAGATCTGGAAATGGGGGAAATCTGGAGAAATGGGTTTGGATGAGGCTTTTGGGGATTTGATGAGGGTTTGAGGTTGAGGATGAAGGATCCTGTCAAAACAAAGTTAGGATCGATAATTAAAGTGGAGACTTACGCTTACGTATGCGGAACGATAGTCTCGGAACTTTGCCTTCGGATTCGCCATGACGGATCGAGTCTTCTCACGAACGGAGTAAGGCTACTAATCCACAATCTAAATCTCTATTTTAGATTAAGAACTTGGAAGGAGGGAGAGGAAATATTTCTGCAGAGCTTCGCTATGAAGAAGATGCATGCATGAATTTCATGCAAATGTGTAAGGAAAATGGCTACCCTTGGGTCTTATTTATAGCCCCCAAGGTAGTTATTTTAGGGTAAGTTGTTCCTTTGGAACAACTTAATTAAGGTGTACCATGATACATGGCACATTATAAGCTTAAGTTGTACCATATGCATGGTACAACATAAGCTTAAGATATTCCCCCTTTATTAGCCATATGTCGCATGCACTTATGCATATATAATGCGACTTTCCCGCTCATCCAGAGATCCTCTCCGCAAGGGAACAGATTCCCTATGCACACGACTTCGTGTGCGCGACGTTCGAGGTCCGTATTCCCTCGTACATCCCCCACAAGGGTGTACAAACGTCTTCCATATCCAACATCTCCCACTCACACTTGAGGGGATTGTAAGAGAACGTCTTTCCCTTAGTTCTTTCATCTATCATACCGAGAAATAGACCGTGCGACCGTCATGCGCGTAGAGTCTGTTGTTGTGCACTTGTTAGAGATACACAACGACCTCGAAGGTGCAAAGTTGAGTAGTTCAACGCATGCTTTACCCTAGATTATTTCTTCACATTTCTTGTACTTTATATTCAACAATTGAATCCCATCTGGATTACAATTGGCTGGCCAGCTTTGAATCATTAAAGTCCAAATGCGAATATGAAATCAATCTTCCTCTTCTTGCGAACCTTATGATCTTGACTTGATTCGCTTTTCTAACGTGCCCCGCCGAGCCAAATTACCATAGCCCATTAGTAGCACGCTAAGATAGCGATCATCTCGTCAAATCTAAAGGAACCAATTGGAGTCCTTGAGGGTAAGAGTTAAGACCCGTATGGCCTTTGAGTCTCACATAATAGCAAACACTATTGCTACTAACTCAGTGGTCGAAATGCATACGTGGTATGAACACGTATTACAACATCACTCCTTTCCCAGGGAGAGTATGTCTTAATGATGTTGTACGGATGAAAGATCAGACACCACAGTGCCTATCTTTTGAGTCCCCTTACTACTCAGGAAATATTCCCGGACTCTCATCCTGCATAAGACAGATAGGATTAAAAAATCCAATGAGATCTTTATATCCTTGTGATACAGATCTCAGATCTTTTGTAAGCATCCATATGATGCAGATCTTTCATTCGACTATCTTGTTAAAGTCATGACTCTAAATCATTCGTCTAATGATTTTGACTTTAAACTAGTCTCATCTCTATCTTATCCATCTGATAAGATAAGGCGGTTGCTCATGTGAGAGAGCCAACCTTAATCTGTCCGACATACACACAATTCAGCTGAGATTTCAAAAATGTACACAAACATTTCTTAAGAAATTCATATGCAATGTTGGAAAAAGAACTTATTCTTTTATTAATTTTGATCATTTCTTAGACATGGGAATATATATTTGGTACAACTCAGCCCATACGCAATCCTTGAGATGATAAGTGTTTATAAAACACATTTCTGGGGATCGCTTTCGTAAGCTGATCCTCTATCGTCTCATGCGTAGATATGTACCTTATGTCTACCTTCTTGGTTTTATCATAGTCTTTTGCAAATCTGCAGTTCCTTTAAGATACTGCATTATCCTCTTAACCGCTTTCCAGTGTTCTTGCCCTGGGTTGGATTGGTAACAGTTTACCATTTCCAACGACAAAACAGATGTCCAGTCTCGTACACACCATAGTGTACATAAGACTATCAACTGTACTGGAATATGGAACTTTTTCCATAATTTCCTTTTCCTTTTGGTTCTTTGGACATGATTCCAGATATAAATTATCGCATATGCTTATATGAATATCAATGGACTTGCAGTCCTGCATATTAAATCGTTCTAGAACCTTCTTTATATAAGTCTCCTGTGAAAGAGAAAGAAGTTTCTTCGAACGATTCCTTGAAATCTTAACTCCAAGGATATATGCGGCTTTTCCTATGCCTTTCATCTAAAACACTGATGAAAGCCAAGCCTTGATACTAATTACAAAGCCCTTGTCATTTCTGGCTATTAAAATGTTATCTACATATAGATACATGATAATATACTTGCTTTTAATCCTCTTGATATATACTTAGTTATCTTCATCAAGCATGGAAAAAATCCATTTGATAAGACAACTTCTTGAAATCGTATATACCATTGCCTCGAGGATTATTTAAGACCATATATGGACTTACGAAGTTTACAAACCTTATGTTTGTTTCTTTCTTTTACAAACCCTGTTGGTTGTTCCATATAGATCTCCTCGTCCAATTCTCCATTTGAGAAAGGCAGTCTTTACATCCATCTGATGTAATTCGAGGTATAAGCAAGCTACCATTGCGAATCAAGGTAAAACGCACAACAGGTGAGAAGTTTTCTTTGTAGTCTATCCCTTCCTGTTGCGTAAAAACCTTTCGCGACAAGGCGAGCTTTATATCTATCTATAGAGCCATCAGCCTTATGCTTGATCTCGAGAACCCATTTGTTCCCAATTGCTCTATGTCCTCTGGGTGAGTTAACTAAGTCCCAGACTTGGTTAACTTTCATGGATTTCAATTCCTCCTTTATCGCTTCCATCCATTTGTCATTTGCAGGGCATGATTCGGCATATTTGAGATTCTTCAAGTCCTTGTTGACTTGAATTCTAATATCACTCCCACTTGAAATGTTGTTAGAATTGCTCCCACTTGGATCAATATTCCCGTATGGAATAGGATAATCGTCATTCGTATAATCCATTGGTGAAGGTTGAAAAAAAAATATTTTCGTTTTCACCAAGAATTCTCCCACTCGAATGAGGTAATCCTTCTTGATCACAAATCTCAAATAGAGATAAGTCCTGACTTATCTCGCCCTGTCTTGGAAACTCGTTTTCCAAGAAAGTGACATCCCTCGACTCAAACTCAATTAGCACACCATTGTCTTCCTGACTAACAAAAACATAACCTTTGGAGTTTAATGCGTATCGTTTAAAGATACATTTCCTTCCCCATGGCCCAAGTTTGCCATACTTATGGGAGGAAATATGTGCGTTGAATGCACAAACTCAAGGTAAAATGTTTAAGTTAGGAGACCTTTGGTTCCACAACTCATAAGGAGTGGAGCTAACTGATTTCGAGGGTACGCGGTTTAAAATGAAAACGGTTGTCAATAATGCATCACCCCAGAAGGTGATTGGCAAGTTAGCTTGCGCCATCATTGAACAGACCATTTTTCATTAAAGTCCTATACCTCCTTTCTGCAACACCAATTTGTTGAGGAGTATAATGCATAGTTACCTGATGTACTATGCCTTTTTCATCACAAAGTTCCTTTAAACTTGTTGATTGATATTCACTGCCCCTATCAGTTCGCATGACCTTAATCTTGCGATCTAATTGATTCTCCACTAAACTCATATAGTTTTTAAAGCAGGTTTAGTGCTTTCACTTTTGTGGGATATCAAATAGATATGACCGAATCGGGTGAAATCATTAATTAAAAGTGATGAAATAGGACCTCCCACGTCTTGTCTTGACATTCATCGGACTACATATGTCCGAATGGATAAGCGGTAATGGAACCTTGGCCCTTGTGCCGGTTCCAAACGGCTTGCGACAAGATTTCCTTTCAAGGCAATGTTCGCAGGTCGACATTTCAACCTTTGAAACATTGGATAGAAAGCCACGTTTGGCAAGTCTATCCATACGCGTTGGTCCAATATGACCAAGCCTTGAGTGCCAACAAATTATATTAGACTCATTAGTCAAAGAATTTGTCATAAGGAAATGAGAAATCATACATTGTACTTATTACAATGAATCCTTTAAATACATAACCCAGAACCAATAAAGGAATTATTACAAAAATAGGTCCATATTACAAACATGAAGGAACCAACCATTAACCAAAACCCAATAAATTGACCACAATTTTAATATTCCTTTGAATATATGGAATGAAGAGAATATCATGAAGTAGGATAGTGCGGCCGTTGTCCAAGACAAGCTTGCGAGTCCCAACGCCTTTCACTTCAACACGTGTGTTGTTTCCTACATTGATCCAATTCATTCCTTGAGTATCCGGTGATACTCCACGAAGGACCGTCTGTCCTTTGCTATGTGGTCGGTGGCACCTGAATCAATTATCCCATAATGGATTAGATTCCACAAGAAATATTGAACTAGAAACACATATGTAACTAGTATTACAAGTTACCTCGTCACTTCCACTCGTACACGAACGAGCATAGTGACCGAGTTTGTTGCACTTGATCCTTTTCAAGTCTTTCTTCTTGTGCCATTTCTTGTGCCCACCCTTATGTTTGGGTTCCTTGGTAGACTCAGGTTGCTTATTACGTTCATTAGAAGACTTCGAACGATCTTTACGTTTCTTTCCCCCGTGTGAGGAACTAGCAACCATGTGCACTTCTGCACTTGGCTTGGCAGCCGCAAGCCGCTCTTCCTCTAATTCGAGGTGCTTGGAAACGTCGTTGAAGGTCTTGATGCTCTCATTGTGAGTGAGATGCATCTTCATTTGATCCCACCCATTTGGTAGGGAACGTATGACTGCTTGGATTTGTTGCTCATCAGTGAGCACATGACCTGCGTCCTTTAACTCCGAGATAAGGTTCGCCATATGTCGCAGATGTTTCCCCATGGAATGATCTGGACGTTTCTTATATGTATCGAACCTTATAGTTAAGGCGCGAAGTTTGGACACCGATGTGCCACCGAACTTCTCCTCTAGCTTGGACCATATGTCCATGGCTAGGTCATATTCTCGGAAGATGCGCATTATGTCATCAGCCATACTGCTTAATAACGTAATACGTGCTATCTTATTCTTCCGAGACCAAGCATCAAAAGCTTCCTTGTCTCTTCGGTGTTGGGCCGTAGTGCCCAACTCCGGTTCAATCATAACGTTCTTTAGAGTTTCGAGCACTTCTTGCTCCTCTAAAACGTATTGTATCTTAATGGACCAAAGTTTGTAATTATCGCCGTTGAGTTTTTCACCTTTGTTTAACTCAGCGACGATATTCTTTGAAGCGGAAGACATTTTACTTTTAAAATGCTGCAAAAGACACAAAAACCGAAGGTTCGATCAAAACATTGCAAAAAAAAATTCTTAAAATATAACTCCCACTTGAAATGATAATAGAGTATCCCATTTGGATAGTTCTAAAAATTCAAATCCCACTTGGAATTATATTATATTTGATAAGTTACTTTCGAAAAATATTGAAGATGTTGTTCTAGAATCGAAAAGGTCTCTATGATTCCAATCACCATCTAGAACAACCTTCAATATTCCCCCATCACTTATCAAACAATAGTACTCTTATAGTACTAGCAGCAGAAAACGAGTTTGAAAACGTATTTTTTTAGATATAATTCCCATTTGAAATGATAATAGAATATCCCATATGGATAGTTCTAAAATCAACTCCCACTTGGAATGATATTCATAATTTGATAAGTTACTTTCGAAAAATATTGAAGATGTTACTCTAGAGTCGGAAAGGTCACTATGTTTCCAATCACTATCTAGAGTAACTTTCAATATTTCTCCCTCACTTTATCAAATGTTAGTACTCTTATAGTACTTTGCAGCGGAAAAGCGTTTTTTGAAAACGTATTTTTCAAAACGAATTTAAAATACATTGGCTAATCTCCGTAGAGTAGAGCACAATGTCATAAGTTCATTGGCTAATCTCCGTAGAGTAGAGCACAATGACATGGCTAATCTCACATGAAGTAGAGCATTACGGCTAATCTTCAAGGAGTAGAGCACAATTTCATAAGTACATTGGCTAATCTCCGTAGAGTAGAGCACAATGACTTGGCTAATCTCGCATGAAGTAGAGCACTATGGCTAGTCTTCAAGGAGTAGAGCCCAATGAAAAACTTCATTAAAACGTTAGTCCCGTATGAACTAGTCGGCACTTTGGTTAGCCCCGTATGGGCTAATCGACACATTCGAGTTTGACCAATGCCCTTTGTCACCCCGTATGGGTCAGTTGACAAATTTTCAGCCGATTCAGACCTTCTGTCAGATTGGTCGACCAAAAACACAAAATTGGTCGACCAATTTTCAAAAAAAAAACAACTTCTTCCCGGCCAGGGCCTCTGCCCTGGCCGGGGCTTGGCCAAGGGCCGGCCAGGGCCTCTGCCCTGGCCGGCCAGGGGCCCTGGCCCCCTCGGCCAGGGCCTCTGCCCTGGCCGAGGCCGGCCAAGGCCGGCCAGGCCCTGGCCGAGGCCAGGGCATTGGCCCTGGCCTCTGCCAGGGCCGGCCAGGCCCTGGCCGAGGCCAGGGCGCCGGCCCTGGCCTCTGCCAGGGCCGGCCTGGCCCTGGCAGTGGCCAGGGCGCCGGCCCTGGCCTCTGCCAGGGCCGGCCTGGCCGGCCTGGCCGGCCCTGGCCACTGCCAGGGCCGGCCAGGCCTTGGCCGGCCACTGCCGGCCATGGCTTGGCCATGGCCGGCCATGGCCAAGGCCATTCGGCATTGGTCGGCCATGGCCCCTTTGGCCATGGCCGGCCACTCCCTCGGATGGGGTTACCGCACACATTCCACCCCCTTGATGGGGTGGTCGCCGGTGGTTATTGGCCGTAGCCAACCCCCTCCGCACGGGGAGGGGGGATGCATGGCCTTCATGGCCCATTTGGCCATGGTGCACATGCACCAAATTTTCCTCTTACCCGATGGAAATAACTTCCATCATCTTCCTCGATGAAGCACCCGTTCGTCGATGAAGTTAGTTATTGCCTAATGGCCGTGTGCCAAAAATGACTAACGTACTACGTGAACGGTCAGTTCTTCCCGTCACGGAGAGTTCCTACCATATCCGTAATGATAGGAGACCCTAACGTGAAAAGAACAACCGCTGCGTTCTCTCCGTCACGAAGCGTTCCTACTATATCCGTAATAGTAGGAGACCCATTCGTGAAAAAGACAACGACTCGTTCGTAGTTTCGACGGGGCGGTGGATTGACCGGGGCGAACCCATATGGCTCTGATACCAATGAAGGATCCTGTCAAAACAAAGTTAGGATCGATAATTAAAGTGGAGACTTACGCTTGCGTATGCGGAACGATAGTCTCGGAACTTTGCCTTCGGATTCGCCACGACGGATCGAGTCTTCTCACGAACGGAGTAAGGCTACTAATCCACAATCTAAATCTCTATTTTAGATTAAGAACTTGGAAGGAGGGAGAGGAAATATTTCTGCAGAGCTTCGCTATGAAGAAGATGCATGCATGAATTTCATGCAAATGTGTAAGGAAAATGGCTACCCTTGGGTCTTATTTATAGCCCCCAAGGTAGTTATTTTAGGGTAAGTTGTTCCTTTGGAACAACTTAATTAAGGTGTACCATGATACATGGCACATTATAAGCTTAAGTTGTACCATATGCATGGTACAACATAAGCTTAAGATATTCCCCCTTTATTAGCCATATGTCGCATGCACTTATGCATATATAATGCGACTTTCCCGCTCATCCAGAGATCCTCTCCGCAAGGGAACAGATTCCCTATGCACACGACTTCGTGTGCGCGACGTTCGAGGTCCGTATTCCCTCGTACATCCCCCACAAGGGTGTACAAACGTCTTCCATATCCAACAGAGGAGAGGTAGGATATGTGAAATGAGGGTTTGGATGATGATGGATGAGCTTTGGATGAAGGATCAATGGTTTGGGGAAGAAGGGGGCTCAATGGGGGAGAAATTAGGGTTTGGGGTGATGAGGAAGAAGAAGAAAACGTTTGGGCGTATTTATAGAAAAGTGTGGCGGCTAGAGCAAAACTAGGGTTTCCTGGGCTGATTAGTCGGTCAAAGAAGGATTGGTGACCGACTAGTTTGGGAACTAGTCGGTCGGTTGATCAACGCAGACCGACTAAGAGTAAACAGTAGCTCGCTCAGGAAAACTGGACTATGAGTTAGTCGGTCTGTGAAGGCTTGTCAACCGACTAGTTTGAGAACTAGTCGGTCGGTGAGTGTTCATTGACCGACTAAAGGCTGAATCTGAGAGAGATCAAGGAAATGAGAGTTAGTCAGTCTGAGAAGGATTCCTGACCGACTAGTTTAGCATCTAGTCGGTCGAAAGATGTTCTTAGACCGACTAGACAGATACAGTAACTTAGGTAAAATTAATCCAAGGAACTAGTCGGTTTGAGTAGAGTTGCCGACCGACTAGATCTCAATCTAGTCGGTTGGTTCCCCTTCTCGAACCAACTAAGATGCACTAAAAGTGCCGATTCGAATCGCAGAGCTTCGGAAAGATTCCTATGGCTTCTAAGATCATTCTAACTCTAAGATATGAACGATTTGAAGCTCGTCACGAATGACTTACTCCTAAATCGACGATCGAAGGAAGAAGCTAGAAAATCACGACGAAACGATCGAAAGTGAAAGCTATGGCGACGAAACCACACATCCAAGGAGAAAATCCACCAAGCATATATTTTAATATAGAATATCCAATTACACGAAAACCAGTCGTTACACTCACATTCAACAACTTACGTTGAAATGTGAAGAGGAATCACGTAAGCTCATAAACTTTGTTTATTCTAGGGATTCACTCCACGATTTGTTGGAAAAAAAACATCCGGTAAATCATAGAGTATGTTTGGTTTATATTCAAAATGTGGTTCCCAAACCCACCTCTAATTCCTCTTATGGTTCAAATACAAGAAATATTGCTAAAGCACCTAAGAAGAATCACCATGCTTTCTTGTACAACAATAACATCAAAAAGAAGCATGTAGATCACGAGGTAATGAGGAAGAATGAAAAATCTTCATTTTTTGCTAAGAAGCAAAATCCTCATTCTTTACATGCCAAGAAATTCGTTTCTACCCCTAAGCATGCCACATCCCCCTCTTGCAAAGGCAAAACCCTTGCCTAGGAATTCCTTGAGATTATGGATTCCCACTAAGGTTAGTGTGCAAGAGAGGGATAGTTACATCAACTCTCTAGTTAGGGATGTGATGACCTCATGTGATTACATTAGGAAATCAAACTCCTCTTGTGTTTGGTTACCTAATGTTTAGGTTCCTCACACACATTTGCATATTGCATGTGTATTGTGCTTAATGCTATATTTTTGCATACCCATTGGTTGTGTGTGTGTTTCATGTTTTTGAAAATACTTTCTATTATATGTATTTTTCATGAAAATGGGAACCTTGGGGTTTATTGACATGCATGCATTTTTGATCCATGTGTATGTCAATGGGGGAGTTAATATATTATATGTTTAAATTATTTTAAGACATTTTAACTCTCATTTCGGAGGTTATTTGAGATCTTTATTTACATTTGGTTATTTTGGGTCTCAAACCAAACCTCTTGTTTATTGCCAACATGTTTCATGTTTCATTGTTTTTGGCAAAATCCTTGTGTATCTTTGAAGCTTGATTTTTCCATATCTATTGCTTTGATACACTTTAGGCCCATGGCTCCATTAATTATAATTGATATTAGATCCTAGAAGTCAAAAGTTGACCATTTCTATGATCTAGGGGGAGCATGGGATAGTGAATTGATACCCACTAAATTTTTAAATTTGGTATCATACATATCTTTCTTTTCTTGCATATTGTCACATCTTGGTTAAGATGACAAAGGGGGATATTTTTTATGTCCACCTTTTTGACGATGTCAATGGGAGAGATATATACATTATGTAATTATATCTATAGGGGGAGAGATATATACATATGCATATGGGGAGAGATTTCTATATAGGGAGAGATATATGGGATTAGATAAACCATTCATGTTTGCATGCTTTTATTCTTTGCAATTGTTTATGTAATCCATACCTATTTTATGTCACAATGATTTTATTGGTATTATGAGTTTTTACCGTTGTGTAGCTCATTATGTAATTGGTGCATATAAGTAGGGGGAGATCATTAGCATTGTGCTTTAATTCTTTATGATTTACGTAATGTGTGTCATCATCAAAAGGGGGGAGATTGTTGAGTATTGGTGTTTTATACCAATCTTATTTTGATGATGATCACAACATTATGTTGTTGCTAATGAATCTCATGTTTTAGTCTCTTAGTTTATTTCAAGGATATCTTTCTTAAAGACTAATCACTTTGTGTAAGGATGGACATCATGTGAAGAAGGGCCATTGTTTGGACTCAAGGAGTGCCAAAGCTTGGAGATGATGGAGAGCAATCAAAGTATCAAGATTGAAGACTTAGACTCTAAGGAAAGCATTGTAATCCATGTAATTTACTTTATTGATTTCTCTCTCTTTTGAGTCTAGGGTTAATGTAATGCCTTGTTAGATGGTTTACTTATTCATGCATATGCATTTAACCATTTTAGTGAGGCTTAGTATAATCATAGAATCCAACCCAATAGGTTCACTTTGTCCAAAGACTCATTTGGAGTCTCTGACTTTCCGTCAGTCGCCTGCTAAAGGAAACACAGTCAACTGGGTGATTTCTAGTCGCCTGTAGATCCTTCTACAGTCGCCTGACATGCACCGCTCAAGTCAACATTTCAATTGACTCAAAGTTGAGCTTTACGCACAGTCGTCTGTCGATCAGTTTACAGTCGCCTGTATTTTTACAGTCGCCTGGAGATTGGTCATCAGTCGCCTGTATAGCGTAAGTGCATTCCATGCATCTCTCTGTTGTTTCTCCATCTCTTACTACAGATGACTAATGAAGAATATACAGTCGCCTGATTTCTTGACAGTCGACTGTAGTATTAACATCAGTCACCTGTGCGACGAATTGGAGAAAGAGTGCAGCTCTCTGTTTCGATCCATCCCCTGCAGCAGTCGCCTGTTGAAGGATTAACAGGCGCATGTCCTGTTTGTCAGTCGACTGTATTGACTTCTTCAGTCGACTGTCCTGGCTCAGATTATAGCCGTTGGATATTTTCTAGCCGTTGATCAGTCGACTGTCTTTTGTTCAACAGTCGACTGTTCCTGTCGTTTTCACCCAGTTTCTAGCCGTTGCAGATTTGTTCATTTGGCTGTTTCTTTGGGTTTTTGGGCTTGATATTGGGTTCCTATATATATGAGTGTGCTGCCATCTCTTGAGAACTCTGGACAACACTTGATAACTCTTGACTCTATAGAAAATCTCAAGAGATCAATAAGCTACTCTCAAGCTCCCTCATTTCCCTCTATTGAGCACTCATCTTTCTTCATGCATTGAAGTCCAGCTCAAGGGAAATTATCCAAGTGCTCTCAAGCATATTCCAACACTTGGAGATCCTCTTCCATGCCTTACATTCATTCATGAGTAAGCATCTCAAGGCATATGTAAGAGTATTTACTTTACTTGGTGTAATTTGTCTTCATTTTTCTCTTTGTGGGATTAGGATACTCTCTTTGTGGGAGTTTCTCTCTTTGTGGGAGGTTGTCTCTTTGTGGGACTAGGGAATTCTATGTGGGAATTAACTTTCTTTGTGGGAGTTCTAGTGTCCTTGTGTAGGGCTAACCCTAATTCTCTGAGTGGGAGTTAGTGATTCTCTGTGTGGGAGTCTTGATCCTCGTGTAGGATTGGTTGGGTCCTTGTGTTGGGCATAAATCCTCTTTGTGGGGTATCTCCTTGTGAGATTTGTATTCACTTCTCTATGTGGGAATATAGTGAATATTGGTGTGGATGGATGTACCCAAGTTTGGGGAACACTACTGGAAAAATGAGCATTAGCCACGGCCAAATCCGTGGCTAATACTACGAATTCGGTGGCTAAAACACATTAGCCACAGATTTTCATAAATTCCGTGGCTAAAAGTCCGTGGCAAAAAGTGGCGTCATAAATGCGAAAATTTCCGTTGCTAATGGAAGAATTGCCGTGGCTAATTCTCATTAGCCATGGACTAATTGCCACGGCATTCCGTGGCAATTATTCTGTGGCTAATGACTATTAGCCACGGACTTCGGTGGCAAACGAAAAACCTTTTGCCACGGTATAACCGTTGCTATTATATATTAGCCACAGAAATGATATTCGTGGCATATCACTATTAGCCACGGAATATCCGTGGCAAATAAAATAATTTGCCACGGTGATACGTGGCTAAAATGTTCTAACCGCGGATTTTTTTACCGTGTGTACAGAAAATTAGACACGGAACGTCCGTGGCTAATAAAAATATTAGCCACGGAAATTCCGTTGCTATGCTTCTTTAGTCACGGATTCGGCAGGATAAAGATATTGTGGCTAATATAAATTTTCCACGGAATTTACGTGGCTAATATCTATTTATTTGTTTTTTTACAAAAGTAGAAAATCTACGATCAAAATCAAAATTCACTGAAAACAAGCAACATCTCTATGCAATCAAAATTTACTGAAAACAAGCAACATCTCTATGCAATCAAAATTTACTGAAAACAAGCAACATCTCTATGCAATCAAAATTTCCATATAAACGTCATCATCATCACATTCCAAGAAAAATTTTCCCCACATATAACATTAATCACATAACACCAAGTATATACAACACCAAGTTTCTTAAAATTTTCCCCATACAACATCACATTCACTCCCCCAATCTCAATAAACACCAAGTAAAAAAAATTAAACTCTCACTCACTACAGATCTCCACCCTCCGAGCCTTCACCATGCTCTCCACCTTGTGTAAGAGATTCCTGAAACAAAAAATGAAACAAAAATGTTGGCAGAGTTTTATATAGCTTCAGCCGTTCAATATATCTTTGACAGCATGCACCTCCATGAGAAGCATGGGTATAGCACAAAACAGATCACATATATAAATTTAATAAAGAGAAACAAACATATCCCTCAACATCAGTATGCAAACACTCAAAAGCTTCCAACGTACATATATATTATCACAGATATACATAAGCAACAGACACACAAGATTGTCAATTTCTATCCAACATACAAACTCCAACATAAGCTAATTACTTGAGAAGCATGGGTATAGCACAAAACAGATCTCATATATAAATTTAATAAAGAGAAATTAACATATCCCTCAACATCAGTATGCAAACACTCAAAAGCTTCCAACATGAGATAAATTGAGAAAGGCATGACAGAATGACAAAAGTTGTAATGCATATCCAGAATCACAATGGGTGGCAACTAGGCGAATCATTATATAAGAAGTGTGTATTTACCATACAATTTCCAGTATCTGCAACCGAAGCTACCGATTCAGGCGATTACGAAGAAACACTGAGTTTATATTTTTATTCCTTTAAAATATGGTCTAATTGAGAAAATACACCATACATCATTCAAGTCAATAACCACAAATTGAAGCCTTATGTCTGCCTCTCTTCCCGCTTTTAGTCCACCCTCTTATGAGACAATAGCCATATAATCTAGCAATGAGGAAGCAAACTCACCAAAGACCAAGAAAAAAATGAATGTTTGTTTAATTAAATGCATGACTCATACAATAAAAAATTGGAGGAATTTACTATATTAATTGAGTTGTTTGGTCTATTTACTTTATTATACTCTAGTTTAAAGGAACAAAAATATAAACTCAATGTTTCTATCGCCAATCATCTCAACCGACATCCTGAGTCACACTTATTGAGGTATGCATCAACAATGACCAGCCGCACATAGAGAGCCTGATTAATCCTACTTTGGTTTCTCTGGTATAAAGCACACCTATCACTAGATGAGATTGCAAGCTTCCAGTAGCATATAAAGCACACAAGTAAATATATATTGATATTCAAGTTCGACTTTTCTTTTGTTGATAATATGGAGGGCCAATTAAACTTCGAAAGTATTCTGGAAAACCTTCGAGTGGTCAACATGCGATAAACAATGACACTTACAACAGCTGCTCGGTGCGAGTCTTTCAAATCGATGATGCCACTTAATACTAGAGCAATAAGCTGGTGTGCCTCTTTGCTGGTATCAATCCATTTTCTAGCCACATGTCAGACCCATCACATGCTGCCACTTCAATACAATATGACATAAGGCTTCAATATGATTGCAACAAAGATGAAAATGAGAAAAAAAAATGAAAGATCGATACTGAGAGTGAGGGAGACAATGCAATTTGATATTTGTATTGAAGAATCTAGTGTCATTGTATTGAGTTTGAAACATTTTTATAGTCTATATTCTTCACAAAAATGACTCACGGGCAACTTATCATACTGTATTTGGTGCATATAATGATAAAATTATGATTTTAGTTTGGTAGTGTATAGTTTTCTCTTACAACCCCAATTAATTAGATTTTCTTTTGATGGCATGGAAATTGTTGGAAGTGGCGTGCCACATGCTTGGGGCCCTGGGTCAGTGGTCTAAATTCACCACATGGCAATAAAAAGATTGAGAGATGGAGATTTTTTATTTAAAAAGGCGGAGAACATGGAAGAAAAATGAGAGAGAGGTGATGCCCCCACAGATATGAAATTATTTCCCGAGTAATATGAAAATAATACAAGGTGGAGGAAAGATTAGTGTTCATCTGTTTCTTTTTGTTGAAAACACAGACTGTAGAATGAGATCATTGTACCCGTGTATAGAAGAATTGTTGTTTGTTGCTGCTCTTCTACATTGTCACCCACATGAAAATTTGCAATAAATCATTGCATTGCCTATTTTTGCTCTCTAATTTTTTCTTCGATTTTAACCCCCTTTTTTGTTTGATTTATTTTTTTGTGATGATTTTAGGAGATTGGTACCATTCCTTTTATTAAATTAAGCTTTTTTTATATATGATCTGTTTATCACATGCCCATTATGCAAAAATAGGGTTTAATTGCTGGTGGCATCACTCATGACCCCATTCAACATAATTTGAGGAAGAAACAAAATTGAGAACTGTCATTCTTGGTATCAAGAATATCGTGATAGACGTCTCTAGTATCCAACTTTCATTGAACCGAAGAATTGGATTGTGCATTATTTTAACTTCAGACCTAGTTGATTTAGAGATAGTGGCAGTTGGGTCTCAATGTGAATTATTGTACTTTGGAGGTGTTGTCATTTTCACATAGATCCTTAGTGCAATACAGATTCATCTCCATTTATTGCTACAATGATGTTTATTCTACAAGATAAATTGAATCTTTAATCCAATTTCAACCAGGGATCAAAGCGTCTGGTGTAGATGGAATATGAAATAAATCTGAAAATTGATGAAGGATTTGTTTAACACGCTTTGAACAGTTATGTTTTGACTGGATGATTCGACTAGAGATCTAGAAATTACAAGAGAAATGGCACTTGTTGATACCCTTGATGAATTAAATTATGTTG
>JAULAV010001677.1:0-90005 GCA_030789695.1 Scilla litardierei | reverse complement strand
TATCTATAGGGGGAGAGATATATACATATGCATATGGGGAGAGATATCTCTATAGGGAGAGATATATGGGATTAGATAAACCATTCATGTTTGCATGCTTTTATTCTTTGCAATTGGTTTATGTAATCCATGCCTATTATATGCCACCATGCTTTTATTGGTATTATGAGTTTTTACCGTTGTGTAGCTCATTATGTAATTGGTGCATATAAGTAGGGGGAGATCATTAGCATTGTGCTTTAATTCTTTATGATTTACATAATGTGTGTCATCATCAAAAGGGGGGAGATTGTTGAGTATTGGTGTTTTATATCAATCTTATGTTGATGATGATCACAACATTATGTTTTTGCTAATGAATCTCATGTTTTAGTCTCTCAGTTTATTTTAAGGATATCTTTCTTGGAGACTAATCACTTGGTGTAAGGATGGACATCATGTGAAGAAGGGCCATTGTTTGGACTCAAGGAGTGCCAAAGCTTGGAGATGATGGAGAGCAATCAAGGCATCAAGATTGAAGACTTAGACTCTAAGGAAAGCATTGTAATCCATGTAATTTACTTTATTGATTTCTCTCTCTTTTGAGTCTAGGGTTAATGTAATGCCTTGTTAGATGGTTTACTCATTCATGCATATGCATTTAACCATCTTAGTGAGCCTTAGAATTATCATAGAATCCAACCCAATAGGTTCACTCTGTCCAAAGACTCATTTGGAGTCTCTGGCTTTCCGTCAGTCGTCTGCTGAAGGAAACACAGTCGACTGGGTGATTTCCAGTCGCCTGTAGATCCTTCTACAGTCGCCTGACATGCACAACTCAAGTCAACATTTCAATTGACTCAAACTTGAGATTTACCCACAGTCGTCTGTCGATCAGTTTACAGTCGCGTATATTTTTACAGTCGCCTGGAGATTGGTCATCAGTCGCCTGTATAGTGTAAGTGCATTCCATGCATCTCTCTGTTGTTTCTCCATCTGTTACTACAGACGACTAATTAAGAATATACAGTCACCTGATTTCTTGACAGTCGACTGTAGTATTAACATCAGTCGCCTGTGCGAAGAATTGGAGAAAGAGTGCATCTCTCTGTTTCGATCCATCCCCTGCAGCAGTCGCCTGCTGAAGGATTAACAGGCGCCTGTCCTGTTTGTCAGTCGACTGTATTGACTTCTTCAGTCGACTGTCCTGGCTCAGATTATAGCCGTTGGATATTTTCTAGCCGTTGATTAGTCGACTGTCTTTTGTTCAACAGTCGACTGTTCATGTCGTTTTCACCCAGTTTCTAGCCGTTGCAGATTTGTTCATTTGGCTGTTTCTTTGGGGTTTTGGGCTTGATATGGGGTTCCTATATATATGAGTGTGCTGTCATCTCTTGAGAACTCTGGAAAACACTTGATAACTCTTGACTCTATAGAAAATCTCAAGAGATCAATAAGCTACTCTCAAGCTCCCTCATTTCCCTCTATTGAGCACTCATCTTTCTACATGCATTGAAGTCCAGCTCAAGGGAAATCATCCAAGTGCTCTCAAGCATATTCCAACACTTGGAGATCCTCTTCCATGTCTTGCATTCATTCATGAGTAAGCATCTCAAGGCATAGGTAAGAGTATTTACTTTACTTGGTGTAATTTGTCTTCCTTTTTCTCTTTGTGGGATTAGGATACTCTCTTTATGGGAGTTTCTCTCTTTGTGGGAGGTTGTCTCTTTGTGGGACTAGGGAATTCTCTTTGTGGGAATTAACTCTCTTTGTGGGAGTTCTAGTGTCCTTGTGTAGGACTAACCCTAATTCTCTGAGTGGGAGTTAGTGATTCTCTGTGTGGGAGTCTTGATCCTCGTGTAGGATTGGTTGGGTCCTTGTGTTGGGCATAAATCCTCTTTTTGGGGTATCTCCTTGTGAGATTTGTATTCACTTCTCTGTGTGGGAATATAGTGAATATTGGTGTGGATGGATGTACCCAAGTTTGGGGAACCAGTGTAAAACTGTGTGTTTGTGTTTGGATTGATTGTGCCTTTTAATTCCTCTTGCATTTATAATTCCGCATTTGCAAGTTAAATTTTAATTGGACAATTTTATTGCCATTACACTATTCACCCCCTCCCCCCCTCTAGTGTGTGTTGTTAGTATTGCAAGGGTAAGGCGATCCTTACAATTGGTATCGGAGCGAGGTTATAGCATACTGTAACGATGGCATTCAACGTAACATCCTCGCCTCATGAAGAAGGTCATTCTATCATCCGACCCCCACTCTTCAACGGAACCAACTATCCGAGTTAGAAGAGCAGGATGATGGTCTACTTGAAGAGTCACAACCTTTGGGACATAACGGAGTCACCTTTTGAGGAGCCTACTTTACCCGCGACCTTGAGAACTAAAGCGAAGAAGGACTTAATCAAAGTCAATGCTAGGGCTATGTGTGTTCTCCATTGCGTCCTCACTCTGGATGAGTTTGATCGCATCTCCATGTGCAAATCGGCCAATAGTATTTGGCATACATTGGAGATCTCTCATGAAGTGTTACTTCAACATAAGGAAAAGATTCAGTCAACCAAGCCCGAGAAGAAATAGGGCGTTGCTCTTCATGATGAGTAGGAGTCTTTCAAGTGAAAAAAGCAGTTCCAACAAGAAGCTCCAAGTGAAGATGAATAAGATCTTAGCGACGATGACTACATCGAGCTTGCCAAGCAATTCAAGAATTTCAAGGCATTCCTCAAGGATAATCAAGGTATGTCTTTATCAAAGTTTGCCTCACAGTCTAACAAGTTGGTTTGTTTCAACTGTAGTGGAATAGGTCATGTGGCTACCGAATGCCCTTTCAAACCCAACATAGAAACCTATAAGGGTAAAGGGAAAAAACATTGGAAAGCCAAGTCCGAGGTCAAGAACCAAAAGAAGGGACTTATCGGCACATTTGATGATTCCGATGGGGACACATCTAATGATGAAGAAGAAGATGACAAGGAGCACGATCAAAGGTGTTTTGTTGCCTTTGATGATTCTTCATCAACTTCATCTAACTCAAGCGATAAAGAGATAGAGACATGGCTCAACTCCAAAGAAGAAAGTTGCTTCATGGCTAATGGGGAAGAGTCTTCGTCAAGATCAAGCGTGGAGGAAAGTGATGAGAAAGTGGAGGAAGGAAAATTATCCTACGAGGAACTCGAATACTGCTTAAATGTGGCCTTCCACTTGGCAAGTAAGTGCATCGACTCATATGATAAAATGAAAACTAAACTTGATAATGCTATGAGTAGGGTGCATGAGTTAGAATCATCTAGTGTAAATATTCATGATGAAAGGCATGTGTATGACACTTGTGAGAGAGACACACTTCTCTCTCAAGTTAAGGAATTGAGCATTACAAATGAAAAACTTGTTGCTCAAAACCTTAGCTTAGATGCTCACTGTCACGTCCCGCTTCCCAAAAATGTGGAGGCGAGACGTGAGAATGTCCGCACAAACTTGAAGCTGTGAAGCTCCAAGTCTGATAAGCGTATAAAAACACTTATTATGGCAAGTCCTTGCAAAGCGAAACGAAACAACAATGATAATAAGGAAATGAGACGACATTTTATTGAATCTCCAAATGTCCATAAACAAATTACAATATCGCAGAAAAGCCACCAGGCAAAAGGAAAAAAAAGAGTCTAAGGCCCAACATGGCCAACAAAGAATAACATACATACAAGGGTGCCACGCACCGACAACTAACATGAATCCTAAAACATAAGGGAAACTCAACAAGTCACCGGTGTCCACAAGACTCCTCCTCAGCAAACACAACGTCCTCTGCAACAAGCTCTGGCTCGGCAACTAACATGCGACACCCAAAGAGAAAGGGGCACATGTCAGCAAGTCTGAAAAGACTTGAGCAAGGAAACTGAAAGGAAGGTAAACTAGCAACCTAGCAGTTATAGTATGCATGACATGGCAGTTATAACATGAGTGTACAAACAAGACATGGCAAGACAATTTGTACAAGAGAACAATTATCGGGACAAGACAAGACAAGACAAGACAAGAGTAGCCAAGCTACTAACAATCTCAATCAATTCACTGTTCACGTTGTTTTGTAGATGTTTACGCCTTACAGCTGAACGGTTTCACATTCACGCTGAGTGGCCGCTTAACAACTACCCCAAAACCCAGAGTTTACGCCTTACAACTGCAGTTGCGGATCAGGCAGACTCCCAGTTGAATGACCGCTTAACTCTTACCCCATCCCACACGTAAACAAGCAAGGGACCCTGCACATGAGCCCAGCAAGTGAGCCAGGGTTGCCCCGCACGGGAGCTTGTTTTCCTATTTCACAATTCAATATCGAGCGTTGGGGTTTCCAACTACAGGGCTCGCTTCTGGAACACGAGCCAGGAACACAAGCATTGTAGCGAAGCTATGCAATCACAGCAACACTTAAAGAATGCAATGACATGACAATTAATTCGCGTACCGTTAATGGAAAGTAAACATGACATGGTAATTGTGCAACATGATATATGTCGGAACTAACTTCGTTGTCAAGCTAGTTCCCCAATTTGCGCCTAGGCGAGTATCATTTCGTCGCCTAGCCTCTTTTACGCCTACAACAAGCAAATGGCCTAAAACATGGCCTAAACCCTAAGTGGCAAGTTTCACTTGCCTGGCACCGAGGAGAACGATCAACGTAGGCACATCACACAAATTTGTTATCTACGGGAATGGATCACTGTCATGGAAAAACAACATTAGAATGGTAACTAATCCGTATTCACAATCGAACCCTACGATTTCTAATGATCCATTTTATTAGGGTTTCACAAATATCAAGTGTGGGTTATGAGATTATTAAAGGAAGAATACTACCCGTGAAGAAGCGGAGGAACGACGCCGAGAACCATGGCGACGGAAGAACGATCCGGCTCAGATCTGGAAATGGGGAAAATCTGGAGAAATGGGTTTGGATGAGGCTTTTGGGGATTTGATGAGGGTTTGAGGTTGAGGAGAGGTAGGATATGTGAAATGAGGGTTTGGATGATGATGGATGAGCTTGGGATGAAGGATCAATGGTTTGGGGAAGAAGGGGGCTCAATGGGGGAGAAATTAGGGTTTGGGGTGATGAGGAAGAAGAAGAAAACGTTTGGGGCGTATTTATAGAAAAGTGTGGCGGCTAGGGCAAAACTAGGGTTTCCTGGGCTGATTAGTCGGTCAAAGAAGGATTGGTGACCGACTAGTTTGGGAACTAGTCGGTCGGTTGATCAACGCAGACCGACTAAGAGTAAACAGTAGCTCGCTCAGGAAAACTGGACTATGAGTTAGTCGGTCTGTGAAGGCTTGTCAACCGACTAGTTTGAGAACTAGTCGGTCGGTGAGTGTTCATTGACCGACTAAAGGCTGAATCTGAGAGAGATCAAGGAAATGAGAGTTAGTCGGTCTGAGAAGGATTCCTGACCGACTAGTTTAGCATCTAGTTGGTCGAAAGATGTTCTTAGACCGACTAGACAGATACAGTAACTTAGGTAAAATTAATCCAAGGAACTAGTCGGTTTGAGTAGAGTTGCCGACCGACTAGATCTCAATCTAGTCGGTTGGTTCCCCTTTTCAAACCAACTAAGATGCACTAAAAGTGCCGATTCGAATCGCAGAGCTTCGGGAAGATTCCTATGGCTTCTAAGATCATTCTAACTCTAAGATATGAACGATTTGAAGCTCGTCACGAATGACTTACTCCGAAATCGACGATCGAAGGAAGAAGCTAGAAAATCACGACGAAACGATCGAAAGTGAAAGCTATGGCGACGAAACCACACATCCAAGGAGAAAATCCACCAAGCATATATTTTAATATAGATAATCCAATTACACGAAAACCAGTCGTTACATCCTACCCACCTTAGAATAAATTCCGTCCTCGGACTTTCTAACTATAGCTATATCTAGTCACCCTAGTAACTACCATCAATCAATATCACATCAAAATTTCAACCAAGTACATTCATTTCAAGTGCTTATATATATATGCTCTAGGTAGTCAATTATTAACACCACGGAAGTAAATATATATTCACGCACATAGTACACTTATACTTATTATGATCAAACAACTCCATTCACGTATTCAAACCACAAATATATAGTCAATATATTTATACAACAATAAACACTTATTACTTACTATAAGAAAATAACCAAGCCTCTCTTATTTGAAAATAATTTCACATTTGTTTAGTCCTTCAAGTACATGCAAATATTTCACCATATTTTCACCTCACATATAGTCCTATAACCATATATTGGTATAGCCACCCACAATCGTGTGCGTAACACAACCAAGCACAAGCAACTCAAACACCATACATACGTCATCCATCACTATTCACCACCACATACAATTTATACCAAAGTACATAGAGTATACACACTCAAGCTTGAGTGAGACTCAAATCATAGCAGGACATTTATATGCGTAACACAGTAACCATACACATACCAATACCACTCCAAGGCATACACATCCACGTATCACATATTTTCACACCATATCCATCCATTTATAATTACCATATCAACACATCAACTACATACAAGTTTAAGAGATGCAATAGTCGGGTATACCTCCTGATATACACGCATACGACATCTCATAAAAACAAGTATTACCAATCAAACATTATAATCCTACTATCATATGTATATCATACTTACACTCACGTAGCTAATACATAACTACCTACACACGATACACCAATACCAACCACAAACAACTTCATATGCACCATGAAATTAAATACACTACGACGACACATCAAATTACACTAATGGGGCCCACCAAACTATATTAAGGTCGACACGGCGACGACAAGCTCTATTGGCTAGACAAAAGGAACGAAATTTGAAATCAAGAGCGTAACGAATAAAAGGATCGAAAAGCATGAAAACGGTTGTGTAATGATGTAATGATGCTCCATTAGGACACATGGAAAATAGTGTAAATAACATATTCTAAATTACGAAAAGTTTGAAAACTGTCACACTTCAAAGTTGGAGTCCTTTTCCGTATAAAAATATTTAGAGGTCGACAAAACAAATTGTTTGAAATAAGTTTGAGTCGAATATACATAATAGGAGAAAACGGTTCATTGGCTCACGTAAGGTCATTAAAAGAAAGTAAATCATTCACACGAATCTTGAGGTCGTAGTTTAGAAAATATTACACGGTAGTAACTTGATAACGTTCGCAAAGTTGAAAATGAAATTAATTGAAAAAAAGTTTAAACTCAGATTGAATGCTTTCAAAATCCTTGAGCCAGGGAAAATTTAAAGTAATCAATATTGAAACTACTTTTAGAGGAATCAGGATTTGCCAAAAAGAGACTGCTTTACACAAAGCTCTTAACATACGAGCACCACGAGCCCGGTGATGATATAAAATAATTGAAATTCCAGTTAGGTTAGAAATTATTCTAAAGGCATGTATGGTGAACGGAAAGATAACTCTAGCTATTAGTAGTATTATCAAAATTTGTAGTGAAACTTTAAAATCAAATTTATGGATGGTCTAGATCAGAAAAGGTTATGAAATAATGATTTTTACAAAAATCTGAAATAGGGGAAACGAGGAGCATAACGGTCGTAGTACTGATATATAAAGATTAATTGAAGTTCTACTTAGAAATCATTTTTTTTAGAAATTTGTATGACGAATGGAGAGATAATAACATCTTAGTGGTATGGAAGTAAGTGGGGGAAATATATACATATATAGAACTATTAAATTCGTAATAAGCTTTAAACCCGAATTTTGGAGGTCTAAATCAGGAAAGGATTTCGAAAAGTAATTTTACAGAAATCTGAACTAGGGAAAAAGTTGAGCATAAAATCGACTTGCTAAAAGCTGAAGTTCCATGTGACTTGAAAGGCATATAATAAGCAAACATGATGCGGTATTCGAATAAGTTTTAATGGCATAAGTAAGAAAAGAAATTTATAATTCAGGTTAGGAAAAACAGAAGCATGGTTCAGAAGAAAATTGGTATATGAAAAGAAGCAAGTCATTTATATCGATACGAAAGTATATGCGGAAAATATTATAAACTTCTAATCTAAAAATCTCAACACAAGTTTCGATATCTAAAAACATAAATAATTTAAGTCGGCGAAGGAGCATGAAACCTTACATATATCAAAAGTGTTTCGAACAAATTTAAACTTAACGAAAGAAGAAGATCGAAGATACTTTTAGGGAAACAAGGATTCGCCAAAAGAACGTGTTGGTATAAAAACTTTTGAAGTACAAGTACGACGAACCTATAATTGATATATACAAAATTAGTTGAAGTCCATTCAGTTTTGGAAAAATACCCCTAAAGGTATGTAAGATAAGTGGTTAAAATAAATTTTTGTATTTAGGAAAATGGGACGGTATATCGAACCATCAGGATAGTAATAAAGTTTAAAAATCGAAATGCGGAAGATACATTGTTAGAAAAATAGTACAAGATAGTAATTTTAAGATTTCGGCCAAAAGTCTTCAAAATTCAAGAACGACTTTGAACTCCATCGAAATTTAGGGAGACATATTTAAAGAAGTTTAGAACAAATTTAAATTGAGTGAAACTTCAAATAAGGAAAGCATTCAAAAATAACTTTGGAAGAATCAAGATTTGCAACGGAAAACATTTGAAAGATCAAGGATAATTGTAATGAGGTGGTCATGTGAATTGAGGACAAGGGAAGTGGTTACGGAAACGTAATTTTCCAAAAATTGTAGTCGGGAAAATGTTTGAACACAACTTGATTTGTTGAAAACTGAAATCATCTGTGACTTAAAAAGTATATTAAGGGAGCGCGACGAGTCATTTGAATATCATAAATAAGAAGGAAAATTCATAAATCGAACTTGGAAAATAGAATTGCGGCTCAGGATTAAATCGATTTATGAAAATGGACAAGATATTCAAATAGGTATGAAAGGTATAGGCTGTAAAACATTATAAAATAGTCATCAAAATCTCGTCAAAACTTTCGAATTTCAAAACTTAATTTAAGTCAACGAAAGAGTATGAGATATAAGTATACATATAACAATTGAAATTCCATTTAGCTTGGAAAAGATTTTAAAGTATGTCATGCGATTAAAATGGATCTCATAGTTAGAAAATGGTACATCGAATTCTTCCAAAATAGTATTGGAGTCTTTAAACCGAAATGCGAAAATATAGACAAGAAAATGGTTACGAGATAGCAATTATAATTACAACTATTAGACTCCGAAATCTACAAGGAATTTTGACTCAATCGAAAAGTGAGAAATTCAAGTATATACGTAGCGGGTTTAAAACAAAATTTAAACTTAACGAAAACTTTAATAAGGGAAATCGAAAATAACTTTAAAAGAAATTAAGCCTTGCCAAAGGGGACATTCGAAGGATCAACGATAATAGTAAGGAGGGGATCATGTGAATCGAGGGCAATGAATGTGGTTGGGTGAGGCATGCACCTAAATCACAATGCAAGAAAACCATGATGAAGATCTACGGTCAGTAACACCAAAGTGTAGTGACCAGGAAAGATTGAAGCAGGGGGGGTTCTAATCATCGGGTTAACTAAAGGCCAAGGGATTTGGTCGGATGATCAAAACATAAATACGCCTAGGTCATGACTTAGGAAAATCTACGGAAACTCCTACGGTCAACCAACCAAGGATTTTGGAACTAAGTGCTAAGACTCTCTAGGGCTAGACAGCGATGAAATGAGTCCAGCTGGGTCCGAAATCGATGAACCCAAGCGAACTGCTAAAGAAATCCTAGGAATCTATCATGGTCAGGGCTAGACAGGAACCACTAAGGTAACTCTTAAGACTATCATAGCGATCACTAGCATGGAGTCTAACTAACAATCAAGGATCCCTAACTAGCAAGCACAAACTTCTAACTAAGTCTCACTATAGTCCTGACCTAATGGATTTCCTACCAAGCTAGGACAGATGCTCTAACACGCCTACTAGCCACCTAAGACATAGGAACGCTAAAACCCTAGACTCCGGGCTTATAACTTGGATGTTCTAATTTATTTAATGGACATTCTATAATTATTATTATTGTTCCGATGGTTCGCATTTGCAAATGGACCTGCATGGGCCACCACTAAAACCTGTCACGCCCTGCTTCCCAAAAATGTGGAGGCGAGACGTGAGAATGTCCGCACAAACTTGAAGCTGTGAAGCTCCAAGTCTGATAAGCGTATAAAAACACTTATTATGGCAAGTCCTTGCAAAGCGAAACGAAACAACAATGATAATAAGGAAATGAGACGACATTTTATTGAATCTCCAAATGTCCATAAACAAATTACAATATCACAGAAAAGCCACCAGGCTAAAGGAAAAAAAAGAGTCTAAGGCCCAACATGGCCAACAAAGAATAACATACATACAAGGGTGCCACGCACCGACAACTAACATGAATCCTAAAACATAAGGGAAACTCAACAAGTCACCGGTGTCCACAAGACTCCTCCTCAGCAAACACAACGTCCTCTGCAACAAGTTCTGGCTCGGCAACTAACATGCGACACCCAAAGAGAAAGGGGCACATGTCAGCAAGTCTGAAAAGACTTGAGCAAGGAAACTGAAAGGAAGGTAAACTAGCAACCTAGCAGTTATAGTATGCATGACATGGCAGTTATAACATGAGTGTACAAACAAGACATGGCAAGACAATTTGTACAAGAGAACAATTATCGGGACAAGACAAGACAAGACATGACAAGAGTAGCCAAGCTACTAACAATCTCAATCAATTCACTATTCACGTTGTTTTGTAGATGTTTACGCCTTACAGCTGAACGGTTTCACATTCACGCTGAGTGGCCGCTTAACAACTACCCCAAAACCCAGAGTTTACGCCTTACAACTGCAGTTGCGGATCAGGCAGACTCCCAGTTGAATGACCGCTTAACTCTTACCCCATCCCACACGTAAACAAGCAAGGGACCCTGCACATGAGCCCAGCAAGTGAGCCAGGGTTACCCCTCACGGGAGCTTGTTTTCCTATTTCACAATTCAATATCGAGCGTTGGGGTTTCCAACTACAGGGCTTGCTTCTGGAACACGAGCCAGGAACACAAGCATTGTAGCGAAGCTACGCAATCACAGCAACACTTAAAGAATGCAATTACAAGACAATTAATTCGCGTACCGTTAATGGAAAGTAAACATGACATGGTAATTGTGCAACATGATATATGTCGGAACTAGCTTCGTTGTCAAGCTAGTTCCCCAATTTGCGCCTAGGCGAGTATCATTTCGTCGCCTAGCCTCTTTTACGCCTACAACAAGCAAATGGCCTAAAACATGGCCTAAACCCTAAGTGGCAAGTTTCACTTGCCTAGCACCGAGGAGAACGATCAACGTAGGCACATCACACAAATTTGTTATCTACGTGAATGGTTCACTGTCATGGAAAAACAACATTAGAATGGTAACTAATCCGTATTCACAATCGAACCGTACGATTTCTAATGATCCATTTTATTAGGATTTCACATATATCAAGTGTTGGTTATGAGATTATTAAAGGAAGAATACTACCCGTGAAGAAGCGGAGGAACGACGCCGAGAACCATGGCGACGGAAGAACGATCCGGCTCAGATCTGGAAATGGGGGAAATCTGGAGAAATGGGTTTGGATGAGGCTTTTGGGGATTTGATGAGGGTTTGAGGTTGAGGATGAAGGATCCTGTCAAAACAAAGTTAGGATCGATAATTAAAGTGGAGACTTACGCTTGCGTATGCGGAACGATAGTCTCGGAACTTTGCCTTCGGATTCGCCATGACGGATCGAGTCTTCTCACGAACGGAGTAAGGCTACTAATCCACAATCTAAATCTCTATTTTAGATTAAGAACTTGGAAGGAGGGAGAGGAAATATTTCTGCAGAGCTTCGCTATGAAGAAGATGCATGCATGAATTTCATGCAAATGTGTAAGGAAAATGGCTACCCATGGGTCTTATTTATAGCCCCCAAGGTAGTTATTTTAGGGTAAGTTGTTCCTTTGGAACAACTTAATTAAGGTGTACCATGATACATGGCACATTATAAGCTTAAGTTGTACCATATGCATGGTACAACATAAGCTTAAGATATTCCCCCTTTATTAGCCATATGTCGCATGCACTTATGCATATATAATGCGACTTTCCCGCTCATCCAGAGATCCTCTCCGCAAGGGAACAGATTCCCTATGCACACGACTTCGTGTGCGCGACGTTCGAGGTCCGTATTCCCTCGTACATCCCCCACAAGGGTGTACAAACGTCTTCCATATCCAACATCTCCCACTCACACTTGAGGGGATTGTAAGAGAACGTCTTTCCCTTAGTTCTTTCATCTATCATACCGAGAAATAGACCGTGCGACCGTCATGCGCGTAGAGTCTGTTGTTGTGCACTTGTTAGAGATACACAACGACCTCGAAGGTGCAAAGTTGAGTAGTTCAACGCATGCTTTACCCTAGATTATTTCTTCACATTTCTTGTACTTTATATTCAACAATTGAATCCCATCTGGATTACAATTGGCTGGCCAGCTTTGAATCATTAAAGTCCAAATGCGAATATGAAATCAATCTTCCTCTTCTTGCGAACCTTATGATCTTGACTTGATTCGCTTTTCTAACGTGCCCCGCCGAGCCAAATTACCATAGCCCATTAGTAGCACGCTAAGATAGCGATCATCTCGTCAAATCTAAAGGAACCAATTGGAGTCCTTGAGGGTAAGAGTTAAGACCCGTATGGCCTTTGAGTCTCACATAATAGCAAACACTATTGCTACTAACTCAGTGGTCGAAATGCATACGTGGTATGAACACGTATTACAACATCACTCCTTTCCCAGGGAGAGTATGTCTTAATGATGTTGTACGGATGAAAGATCAGACACCACAGTGCCTATCTTTTGAGTCCCCTTACTACTCAGGAAATATTCCCGGACTCTCATCCTGCATAAGACAGATAGGATTAAAAAATCCAATGAGATCTTTATATCCTTGTGATACAGATCTCAGATCTTTTGTAAGCATCTATATGATGCAGATCTTTCATTCGACTATCTTGTTAAAGTCATGACTCTAAATCATTCGTCTAATGATTTTGACTTTAAACTAGTCTCATCTCTATCTTATCCATCTGATAAGATAAGGCGGTTGCTCATGTGAGAGAGCCAACCTTAATCTGTCCGACATACACACAATTCAGCTGAGATTTCAAAAATGTACACAAACATTTCTTAAGAAATTCATATGCAATGTTGGAAAAAGAACTTATTCTTTTATTAATTTTGATCATTTCTTAGACATGGGAATATATATTTGGTACAACTCAGCCCATACGCAATCCTTGAGATGATAAGTGTTTATAAAACACATTTCTGGGGATCGCTTTCGTAAGCTGATCCTCTATCGTCTCATGCGTAGATATGTACCTTATGTCTACCTTCTTGGTTTTATCATAGTCTTTTGCAAATCTGCAGTTCCTTTAAGATACTGCATTATCCTCTTAACCGCTTTCCAGTGTTCTTGCCCTGGGTTGGATTGGTAACAGTTTACCATTTCCAACGACAAAACAGATGTCCAGTCTCGTACACACCATAGTGTACATAAGACTATCAACTGTACTGGAATATGGAACTTTTTCCATAATTTCCTTTTCCTTTTGGTTCTTTGGACATGATTCCAGATATAAATTATCGCATATGCTTATATGAATATCAATGGACTTGCAGTCCTGCATATTAAATCGTTCTAGAACCTTCTTTATATAAGTCTCCTGTGAAAGAGAAAGAAGTTTCTTCGAACGATTCCTTGAAATCTTAACTCCAAGGATATATGTGGCTTTTCCTATGCCTTTCATCTAAAACACTGATGAAAGCCAAGCCTTGATACTAATTACAAAGCCCTTGTCATTTCTGGCTATTAAAATGTTATCTACATATAGATACATGATAATATACTTGCTTTTAATCCTCTTGATATATACTTAGTTATCTTCATCAAGCATGGAAAAAATCCATTTGATAAGACAACGTCTTGAAATCGTATATACCATTGCCTCGAGGATTATTTAAGACCATATATGGACTTACGAAGTTTACAAACCTTATGTTTGTTTCTTTCTTTTACAAACCCTGTTGGTTGTTCCATATAGATCTCCTCGTCCAATTCTCCATTTGAGAAAGGCAGTCTTTACATCCATCTGATGTAATTCGAGGTATAAGCAAGCTACCATTGCGAATCAAGGTAAAACGCACAACAGGTGAGAAGTTTTCTTTGTAGTCTATCCCTTCCTGTTGCGTAAAAACCTTTCGCGACAAGGCGAGCTTTATATCTATCTATAGAGCCATCAGCATTATGCTTGATCTCGAGAACCCATTTGTTCCCAATTGCTCTATGTCCTCTGGGTGAGTTAACTAAGTCCCAGACTTGGTTAACTTTCATGGATTTCAATTCCTCCTTTATCGCTTCCATCCATTTGTCATTTGCAGGGCATGATTCGGCATATTTGAGATTCTTCAAGTCCTTGTTGACTTGAATTCTAATATCACTCCCACTTGAAATGTTGTTAGAATTGCTCCCACTTAGATCAATATTCCCGTATGGAATAGGATAATCGTCATTCGTATAATCCATTGGTGAAGGTTGAAAAAAAAATATTTTCGTTTTCACCAAGAATTCTCCCACTCGAATGAGGTAATCCTTCTTGATCACAAATCTCAAATAGAGATAAGTCCTGACTTATCTCGCCCTGTCTTGGAAACTCGTTTTCCAAGAAAGTGACATCCCTCGACTCAAACTCAATTAGCACACCATTGTCTTCCTGACTAACAAAAACATAACCTTTGGAGTTTAATGCGTATCGTTTAAAGATACATTTCCTTCCCCATGGCCCAAGTTTGCCATACTTATGGGAGGAAATATGTGCGTTGAATGCACAAACTCAAGGTAAAATGTTTAAGTTAGGAGACCTTTGGTTCCACAACTCATAAGGAGTGGAGCTAACTGATTTCGAGGGTACGCGGTTTAAAAGGAAAACGGTTGTCAATAATGCATCACCCCAGAAGGTGATTGGCAAGTTAGCTTGCGCCATCATTGAACAGACCATTTTTCATTAAAGTCCTATACCTCCTTTCTGCAACACCAATTTGTTGAGGAGTATAATGCATAGTTACCTGATGTACTATGCCTTTTTCATCACAAAGTTCCTTTAAACTTGTTGATTGATATTCACTGCCCCTATCAGTTCGCATGACCTTAATCTTGCGATCTAATTGATTCTCCACTAAACTCATATAGTTTTTAAAGCAGGTTTAGTGCTTTCACTTTTGTGGGATATCAAATAGATATGACCGAATCGGGTGAAATCATTAATTAAAAGTGATGAAATAGGACCTCCCGCGTCTTGTCTTGACATTCATCGGACTACATATGTCCGAATGGATAAGCGGTAATGGAACCTTGGCCCTTGTGCCGGTTCCAAACGGCTTGCGACAAGATTTCCTTTCAAGGCAATGTTCGCAGGTCGACATTTCAACCTTTGAAACATTGGATAGAAAGCCACGTTTGGCAAGTCTATCCATACGCGTTGGTCCAATATGACCAAGCCTTGAGTGCCAACAAATTATATTAGACTCATTAGTCAAAGAATTTGTCATAAGGAAATGAGAAATCATACATTGTACTTATTACAATGAATCCTTTAAATACATAACCCAGAACCAATAAAGGAATTATTACAAAAATAGGTCCATATTACAAACATGAAGGAACCAACCATTAACCAAAACCCAATAAATTGACCACAATTTTAATATTCCTTTGAATATATGGAATGAAGAGAATATCATGAAGTAGGATAGTGCGGCCGTTGTCCAAGACAAGCTTGCGAGTCCCAACGCCTTTCACTTCAACACGTGTGTTGTTTCCTACATTGATCCAATTCATTCCTTGAGTATCCGGTGATACTCCACGAAGGACCGTCTGTCCTTTGCTATGTGGTCGGTGGCACCTGAATCAATTATCCCATAATGGATTAGATTCCACAAGAAATATTGAACTAGAAACACATATGTAACTAGTATTACAAGTTACCTCGTCACTTCCACTCGTACACGAACGAGCATAGTGACCGAGTTTGTTGCACTTGATCCTTTTCAAGTCTTTCTTCTTGTGCCATTTCTTGTGCCCACCCTTATGTTTGGGTTCCTTGGTAGACTCAGGTTGCTTATTACGTTCATTAGAAGACTTCGAACGATCTTTACGTTTCTTTCCCCCGTGTGAGGAACTAGCAACCATGTGCACTTCTGCACTTGGCTTGGCAGCCGCAAGCCGCTCTTCCTCTAATTCGAGGTGCTTGGAAACGTCGTTGAAGGTCTTGATGCTCTCATTGTGAGTGAGATGCATCTTCATTTGATCCCACCCATTTGGTAGGGAACGTATGACTGCTTGGATTTGTTGCTCATCAGTGAGCACATGACCTGCGTCCTTTAACTCCGAGATAAGGTTCGCCATATGTCGCAGATGTTTCCCCATGGAATGATCTGGACGTTTCTTATATGTATCGAACCTTATAGTTAAGGCGTGAAGTTTGGACACCGATGTGCCACCGAACTTCTCCTCTAGCTTGGACCATATGTCCATGGCTAGGTCATATTCTCGGAAGATGCGCATTATGTCATCAGCCATACTGCTTAATAACGTAATACGTGCTATCTTATTCTTCCGAGACCAAGCATCAAAAGCTTTCTTGTCTCTTCGGTGTTGGGCCGTAGTGCCCAACTCCGGTTCAATCATAACGTTCTTTAGAGTTTCGAGCACTTCTTGCTCCTCTAAAACGTATTGTATCTTAATGGACCAAAGTTTGTAATTATCGCCGTTGAGTTTTTCACCTTTGTTTAACTCAGCGACGATATTCTTTGAAGCGGAAGACATTTTACTTTTAAAATGCTGCAAAAGACACAAAAACCGAAGGTTCGATCAAAACATTGCAAAAAAAAAATTCTTAAAATATAACTCCCACTTGAAATGATAATAGAGTATCCCATTTGGATAGTTCTAAAAATTCAAATCCCACTTGGAATTATATTATATTTGATAAGTTACTTTCGAAAAATATTGAAGATGTTGTTCTAGAATCGAAAAGGTCTCTATGATTCCAATCACCATCTAGAACAACCTTCAATATTCCCCCATCACTTATCAAACAATAGTACTCTTATAGTACTAGCAGCAGAAAACGAGTTTGAAAACGTATTTTTTTAGATATAATTCCCATTTGAAATGATAATAGAATATCCCATATGGATAGTTTTAAAATCAACTCCCACTTGGAATGATATTCATAATTTGATAAGTTACTTTCGAAAAATATTGAAGATGTTACTCTAAAGTCGGAAAGGTCACTATGTTTCCAATCACTATCTAGAGTAACTTTCAATATTTCTCCCTCACTTTATCAAATGTTAGTACTCTTATAGTACTTTGCAGCGGAAAAGCGTTTTTTGAAAACGTATTTTTCAAAACGAATTTAAAATACATTGGCTAATCTCCGTAGAGTAGAGCACAATGTCATAAGTTCATTGGCTAATCTCCGTAGAGTAGAGCACAATGACATGGCTAATCTCACATGAAGTAGAGCATTACGGCTAATCTTCAAGGAGTAGAGCACAATTTCATAAGTACATTGGCTAATCTCCGTAGAGTAGAGCACAATGACTTGGCTAATCTCGCATGAAGTAGAGCACTATGGCTAGTCTTCAAGGAGTAGAGCCCAATGAAAAACTTCATTAAAACGTTAGTCCCGTATGAACTAGTCGGCACTTTGGTTAGCCCCGTATGGGCTAATCGACACATTCGAGTTTGACCAATGCCCTTTGTCACCCCGTATGGGTCAGTTGACAAATTTTCAGCCGATTCAGACCTTCTGTCAGATTGGTCGACCAAAAACACAAAATTGGTCGACCAATTTTCAAAAAAAAACAACTTCTTCCCGGCCAGGGCCTCTGCCCTGGCCGGGGCTTGGCCAAGGGCCGGCCAGGGCCTCTGCCCTGGCCGGCCAGGGGCCCTGGCCCCCTCGGCCAGGGCCTCTGCCCTGGCCGAGGCCGGCCAAGGCCGGCCAGGCCCTGGCCTCTGCCAGGGCCGGCCAGGCCCTGGCCGAGGCCAGGGCGCCGGCCCTGGCCTCTGCCAGGGCCGGCCTGGCCCTGGCAGTGGCCAGGGCGCCGGCCCTGGCCTCTGCCAGGGCCGGCCTGGCCGGCCTGGCCGGCCCTGGCCACTGCCAGGGCCGGCCAGGCCTTGGCCGGCCACTGCCGGCCATGGCTTGGCCATGGCCGGCCATGGCCAAGGCCATTCGGCATTGGTCGGCCATGGCCCCTTTGGCCATGGCCGGCCACTCCCTCGGATGGGGTTGCCGCACACATTCCACCCCCTTGATGGGGTGGTCGCCGGTGGTTATTGGCCGTAGCCAACCCCCTCCGCACGGGGAGGGGGGATGCATGGCCTTCATGGCCCATTTGGCCATGGTGCACATGCACCAAATTTTCCTCTTACCCGATGGAAATAACTTCCATCATCTTCCTCGATGAAGCACCCGTTCGTCGATGAAGTTAGTTATTGCCTAATGGCCGTGTGCCAAAAATGACTAACGTACTACGTGAACGGTCGGTTCTTCCCGTCACGGAGAGTTCCTACCATATCCGTAATGATAGGAGACCCTAACGTGAAAAGAACAACCGCTGCGTTCTCTCCGTCACGAAGCGTTCCTACTATATCCGTAATAGTAGGAGACCCATTCGTGAAAAAGACAACGACTCGTACGTAGTTTCGACGGGGCGGTGGATTGACCGGGGCGAACCCATATGGCTCTGATACCAATGAAGGATCCTGTCAAAACAAAGTTAGGATCGATAATTAAAGTGGAGACTTACGCTTGCGTATGCGGAACGATAGTCTCGGAACTTTGCCTTCGGATTCGCCACGACGGATCGAGTCTTCTCACGAACGGAGTAAGGCTACTAATCCACAATCTAAATCTCTATTTTAGATTAAGAACTTGGAAGGAGGGAGAGGAAATATTTCTGCAGAGCTTCGCTATGAAGAAGATGCATGCATGAATTTCATGCAAATGTGTAAGGAAAATGGCTACCCTTGGGTCTTATTTATAGCCCCCAAGGTAGTTATTTTAGGGTAAGTTGTTCCTTTGGAACAACTTAATTAAGGTGTACCATGATACATGGCACATTATAAGCTTAAGTTGTACCATATGCATGGTACAACATAAGCTTAAGATATTCCCCCTTTATTAGCCATATGTCGCATGCACTTATGCATATATAATGCGACTTTCCCGCTCATCCAGAGATCCTCTCCGCAAGGGAACAGATTCCCTATGCACACGACTTCGTGTGCGCGACGTTCGAGGTCCGTATTCCCTCGTACATCCCCCACAAGGGTGTACAAACGTCTTCCATATCCAACAGAGGAGAGGTAGGATATGTGAAATGAGGGTTTGGATGATGATGGATGAGCTTGGGATGAAGGATCAATGGTTTGGGGAAGAAGGGGGCTCAATGGGGGAGAAATTAGGGTTTGGGGTGATGAGGAAGAAGAAGAAAACGTTTGGGCGTATTTATAGAAAAGTGTGGCGGCTAGAGCAAAACTAGGGTTTCCTGGGCTGATTAGTCGGTCAAAGAAGGATTGGTGACCGACTAGTTTGGGAACTAGTCGGTCGGTTGATCAACGCAGACCGACTAAGAGTAAACAGTAGCTCGCTCAGGAAAACTGGACTATGAGTTAGTCGGTCTGTGAAGGCTTGTCAACCGACTAGTTTGAGAACTAGTCGGTCGGTGAGTGTTCATTGACCGACTAAAGGCTGAATCTGAGAGAGATCAAGGAAATGAGAGTTAGTCGGTCTGAGAAGGATTCCTGACCGACTAGTTTAGCATCTAGTCGGTCGAAAGATGTTCTTAGACCGACTAGACAGATACAGTAACTTAGGTAAAATTAATCCAAGGAACTAGTCGGTTTGAGTAGAGTTGCCGACCGACTAGATCTCAATCTAGTCGGTTGGTTCCCCTTCTCGAACCAACTAAGATGCACTAAAAGTGCCGATTCGAATCGCAGAGCTTCGGAAAGATTCCTATGGCTTCTAAGATCATTCTAACTCTAAGATATGAACGATTTGAAGCTCGTCACGAATGACTTACTCCTAAATCGACGATCGAAGGAAGAAGCTAGAAAATCACGACGAAACGATCGAAAGTGAAAGCTATGGCGACGAAACCACACATCCAAGGAGAAAATCCACCAAGCATATATTTTAATATAGAATATCCAATTACACGAAAACCAGTCGTTACACTCACATTCAACAACTTACGTTGAAATGTGAAGAGGAATCCCGTAAGCTCATAAACTTTGTTTATTCTAGGGATTCACTCCACGATTTGTTGGAAAAAAAACATCCGGTAAATCATAGAGTATGTTTGGTTTATATTCAAAATGTGGTTCCCAAACCCACCTCTAATTCCTCTTATGGTTCAAATACAAGAAATATTGCTAAAGCACCTAAGAAGAATCACCATGCTTTCTTGTACAACAATAACATCAAAAAGAAGCATGTAGATCACGAGGTAATGAGGAAGAATGAAAAATCTTCATTTTTTGCTAAGAAGCAAAATCCTCATTCTTTACATGCCAAGAAATTCGTTTCTACCCCTAAGCATGCCACATCCCCCTCTTGCAAAGGCAAAACCCTTGCCTAGGAATTCCTTGAGATTATGGATTCCCACTAAGGTTAGTGTGCAAGAGAGGGATAGTTACATCAACTCTCTAGTTAGGGATGTGATCACCTCATGTGATTACATTAGGAAATCAAACTCCTCTTGTGTTTGGTTACCTAATGTTTAGGTTCCTCACACACATTTGCATATTGCATGTGTATTGTGCTTAATGCTATATTTTTGCATACCCATTGGTTGTGTGTGTCTTTCATGTTTTTGAAAATACTTTCTATTATATGTATTTTTCATGAAAATGGGAACCTTGGGGTTTATTGACATGCATGCATTTTTGATCCATGTGTATGTCAATGGGGGAGTTAATATATTATATGTTTAAATTATTTTAAGACATTTTAACTCTCATTTCGGAGGTTATTTGAGATCTTTATTTACATTTGGTTATTTTGGGTCTCAAACCAAACCTCTTGTTTATTGCCAACATGTTTCATGTTTCATTGTTTTTGGCAAAATCCTTGTGTATCTTTGAAGCTTGATTTTTCCATATCTATTGCTTTGATACACTTTAGGCCCATGGCTCCATTAATTATAATTGATATTAGATCCTAGAAGTCAAAAGTTGACCATTTCTATGATCTAGGGGGAGCATGGGATAGTGAATTGATACCCACTAAATTTTTAAATTTGGTATCATACATATCTTTCTTTTCTTGCATATTGTCACATCTTGGTTAAGATGACAAAGGGGGATATTTTTTATGTCCACCTTTTTGACGATGTCAATGGGAGAGATATATACATTATGTAATTATATCTATAGGGGGAGAGATATATACATATGCATATGGGGAGAGATTTCTATATAGGGAGAGATATATGGGATTAGATAAACCATTCATGTTTGCATGCTTTTATTCTTTGCAATTGTTTATGTAATCCATACCTATTATATGTCACAAAGATTTTATTGGTATTATGAGTTTTTACCGTTGTGTAGCTCATTATGTAATTGGTGCATATAAGTAGGGGGAGATCATTAGCATTGTGCTTTAATTCTTTATGATTTACGTAATGTGTGTCATCATCAAAAGGGGGGAGATTGTTGAGTATTGGTGTTTTATACCAATCTTATTTTGATGATGATCACAACATTATGTTGTTGCTAATGAATCTCATGTTTTAGTCTCTTAGTTTATTTCAAGGATATCTTTCTTAAAGACTAATCACTTTGTGTAAGGATGGACATCATGTGAAGAAGGGCCATTGTTTGGACTCAAGGAGTGCCAAAGCTTGGAGATGATGGAGAGCAATCAAAGTATCAAGATTGAAGACTTAGACTCTAAGGACAGCATTGTAATCCATGTAATTTACTTTATTGATTTCTCTCTCTTTTGAGTCTAGGGTTAATGTAATGCCTTGTTAGATGGTTTACTTATTCATGCATATGCATTTAACCATTTTAGTGAGGCTTAGTATAATCATAGAATCCAACCCAATAGGTTCACTTTGTCCAAAGACTCATTTGGAGTCTCTGACTTTCCGTCAGTCGCCTGCTAAAGGAAACACAGTCAACTGGGTGATTTCTAGTCGCCTGTAGATCCTTCTACAGTCGCCTGACATGCACCGCTCAAGTCAACATTTCAATTGACTCAAAGTTGAGCTTTACGCACAGTCGTCTGTCGATCAGTTTACAGTCGCCTGTATTTTTACAGTCGCCTGGAGATTGGTCATCAGTCGCCTGTATAGCGTAAGTGCATTCCATGCATCTCTCTGTTGTTTCTCCATCTCTTACTACAGATGACTAATGAAGAATATACAGTCGCCTGATTTCTTGACAGTCGACTGTAGTATTAACATCAGTCACCTGTGCGACGAATTGGAGAAAGAGTGCAGCTCTCTGTTTCGATCCATCCCCTGCAGCAGTCGCCTGTTGAAGGATTAACAGGCGCATGTCCTGTTTGTCAGTCGACTGTATTGACTTCTTCAGTCGACTGTCCTGGCTCAGATTATAGCCGTTGGATATTTTCTAGCCGTTGATCAGTCGACTGTCTTTTGTTCAACAGTCGACTGTTCCTGTCGTTTTCACCCAGTTTCTAGCCGTTGCAGATTTGTTCATTTGGCTGTTTCTTTGGGTTTTTGGGCTTGATATTGGGTTCCTATATATATGAGTGTGCTGCCATCTCTTGAGAACTCTGGACAACACTTGATAACTCTTGACTCTATAGAAAATCTCAAGAGATCAATAAGCTACTCTCAAGCTCCCTCATTTCCCTCTATTGAGCACTCATCTTTCTTCATGCATTGAAGTCCAGCTCAAGGGAAATTATCCAAGTGCTCTCAAGCATATTCCAACACTTGGAGATCCTCTTCCATGCCTTACATTCATTCATGAGTAAGCATCTCAAGGCATATGTAAGAGTATTTACTTTACTTGGTGTAATTTGTCTTCATTTTTCTCTTTGTGGGATTAGGATACTCTCTTTGTGGGAGTTTCTCTCTTTGTGGGAGGTTGTCTCTTTATGGGACTAGGGAATTCTATGTGGGAATTAACTTTCTTTGTGGGAGTTCTAGTGTCCTTGTGTAGGGCTAACCCTAATTCTCTGAGTGGGAGTTAGTGATTCTCTGTGTGGGAGTCTTGATCCTCGTGTAGGATTGGTTGGGTCCTTGTGTTGGGCATAAATCCTCTTTGTGGGGTATCTCCTTGTGAGATTTGTATTCACTTCTCTATGTGGGAATATAGTGAATATTGGTGTGGATGGATGTACCCAAGTTTGGGGAACCAGGGTAAAACTGTGTGTTTGCGTTTGGATTGATTGTGCCTTTTAATTCCTCTTGCATTTATAATTCCGCATTTGCAAGTTAAATTTTAATTGGAAAATTTTTTTGCCATTACACTATTCACCCCCCCCCCTAGTGGGTGTTGTTAGTATTGCAAAGGTAAGGCTATCCTTACAGACCTGACGGCTGACTTAGTCAAGAATCGGCCCAAAGCAGCTATTCTTTCGTTCAGCCTTTAGAGTTCTCTGATGGTCGAAGGCTCCTTCATCGTAACGATCGCAGCGATCTTGTCGAGGTTGGCCTTGATCCCTCGATTTGTTAGCATGAAACCAAGGAACTTTCCCGTCCGAACCCCAAAGGTACATTTGGCAGGGTTTAGCCGAAGGTTGTATCATCGGATCTGTGCGAATATCTCCCGGAGATCTGCGATGTGATCTGTTGGCTTCTTCGACTTGACCAATATGTCATCGACGTAGACTTCTAGGTTCCGTCCGATTTGAGCCTCAAAGACTCCGTTCATCATGCGTTAGTACGTTACCCTGCATTCTTCAAACCAAATGGTATTTTGGTGTAACGATAAATATCTCGATCAGTGATGAAAGAAGTCTTCTCTTCATCCTCCGGTGCCTTCTGGATCTGGTTATATCCTGAGAATGTGTCCATGAAGCCATGTAGTTCGTAGCCCGAAGCACTGTTGACCAGATGGTCGATTCGTGGCAGGGGGTAACTATCCTTTGGGCACGCTTTGTTGATATCAATGAATTCAATGCACATCCGCCATTTTCCATTTGCATTCTTCTCCATCATGACGTTCGAAAGCCAGTCAGGATATCTGACTTCTCGAATGAAGCATGCTCCAGAAGTCGATCCACTTCCTCGATTGCAGCCTTCATTGTTTCTCCTCCCATATTTCTGTTCTTTTGCTTCATGGGCCTAGAAGTTGAGTCGACTTCCAGTTTGTGGCATGCCACCTCGGGGTCGATGCCGGGCATATCCTTCGGGGACCAAGCAAAAATGTCTATGTGCTCTTTCAAAAGAGCAATCAATTGTTCTCTTAGGTCGGGAGGCAGCATTGATCCAATAGAGATAGTTTTCCCTTCATCTTTGAAGATCCGGATGTTCTCCGTCTCTTCGACTGACGCGAGCCGTCGATCTTCGCCTCTGGGATCGACTGGGTCTGCCTGCCCAATCCTCCTCAGAGTGGTGGATAATGTACAACACGACCGCGCATGGTTCTGATTCCCTCTTGCCTTTCCGACTCCCTTGGGGTCTGGAATTTTCCCATCTGATGGAAAGTTGAGACCACCGCTTCTATAACATTCAGTAGTGGTCTCCCGATGATCCCGTTGTACGTCGAGTTGATCTTCACCACTATAAAACTGGTCAGTCGAGTGATTTGTCGAGGATACATGCCAAGGGTCACCGGTAGGGTGATGAAGCCTGCTATTGGGGTGGAGTGTCCGATGAATCCCACCAGGGGCCCTGAACAAGGCGTCAACTCCGCGGAGGAGAACCTCATCCTCCCTAACGTAGTGAAGAAGAGTATATCGCACGAGCTTCCAGTACTGTCAACAAGTAACCTCTTTACAGCGATCTCGTTGACGGTGGCCGTGATGACGACATCATCATCATGCAGCAGTTCCACACCCTACATATCTTCATCCGAGAAGGAGATACGAGGTGTAGAATCTCTTGGATGCTTTCGTCCCACGGATACTGTCATCAACCTTTTGGCGTAGGAGCTTTGGAGAGAGGTTGACAGCTCCGGGTGCGGGGGACCTCCCATTATCATGTTAGTGAGGCCGACATTGGAAGGTGTCGAGGCATCCCTAGAGGATGTTGAAGGGTGAGTTGACATGGTCAAGAAGTTCGTTGATCAGGATGTCGACTCGTGGTTTCCCACAGACGGCGCCAAACTGTTATGGCCAAAATTAACCGAGACAGTTGTCAGGCTGACGTGGGTTCTTCGTACTGAGTCGAAGCCTCATCAGCGAGTGAAGTGGAACCCTACGTTGGAAGAACCTGCGTCGAATGATGGATATTGATGATGATGTGGTGCTCGATCGACCCTTGGACAGCTGATGTGTCGATCATTTGAGACTGGAAAGCTCGGAAACGACCTTCATGAAAGATGGCAATTCGTCGATCTACACCACAGAGACACGTTAGGGCGGTTGAATCTGTGTTCCGACCGAAATACCTTCCGATACTTAGTTGGTATGAGAACTTAAGGATGAGAGGGAGCTAGGAGTAGCTGAGATTGACCCACGGAGGTTCGCCTCAGATCTGACGTCGCTAGCTCTATATTATAAGAAATATCAGCTGAGAAAGTAGAGTTTTATGTCTTAGATCTCGTACCGTGGAATTAGAGAGCCTTTACCTTTGTCCTTTCGTCTATTTATGGGTTGTTACCCTTTGATTGTATGTAACTGTCCCTCATTGATTCGGGCACGATCTCCTCCGGGATTCGAGATAACGGCTGTCCATTTACTCGGCCCCATTAACCTCCCCCTGAATATTAGCACAAGCCTAATGGTCGAACGATTCGTTCGTTTGACTCGGCAACACTCCGCTTTGAGCGACGGGTATTGGGTTGTATGTGCTAAATAGGATGGGTATGCGGATACTCCAGCAGGATCTGTACCCGTGCACTAACACCTAGGAATTGATTTCTAATGACTTACTAGGCTAGAATGAGTGAAGTGTGTGAGCTCCAACAATAAACTACTTCAAAACTACATTCTAATGAGAAAGAAAAGAGAATAAAAGATTACATTTGATTTGAATTCTCTTCTTTCTCTTGAATGATCTTGAAGTCTTCTTGAAGTCTTTGAAGCTTCATTCTTTAATATTGATCACCCAATCTTCAAATTTGAGCTTTGATTGATCTTCATGGTCATCCATTACTATTTGATCGTCATGATAAGCTTAGGCAATGGATTAACTGCATGGATGAGATTAGTCACAAGTATTTATGTTTGCTCATCATCAAACCCAATTAGGAAGACGTTCAATACTCAACAACCCGATGTCAGTGTCCAGGCTGTGGTGCGGAGTGGCTGGCCTAGTCCAGGCTATGGCATGGATGGCATAGTCCAAGCCGATGGTAAGCCAGAGACTTAGAATTTCTTCGTCATTTTAGCTGTCTGGAGTGGGTCAGACACATGGCTGTTACAGAGACTACTCTCGCACTCATGGAAGCATCCCGCAGCTACTGGTCTGACACCAGAAACATGGGCAAAGGCTGATGCGAGGCTAGTGTGGTGGATTGTCCAGTATGTGGCTTTTTTGCATCATCTTGAAAATCATCTACTGAGGAGTCTGGTATCTAACTACTGCATTGTGTAGGGGACAACTTTTTGAAGTCGAACCCCATTGGATGGTAGATTGTTTTTCTGGTGGCATTTCGAAGAGCGGGTCCCACTGAAGGACCGGCTTCAGTGTACCATTTGCCCCAGACAAAGTCTGTTTCTCTATCAAAACATTCGACCTTAGTTAAGGAAGACAAAGGGCTCTACCTTTGTAAAAGAAGCCAAAGGTCACGATCTTTATAAAAGAACGTAGTTGCTTGTAGTGGCCGAACCATTGTAATGGAACTTCGTGAAATGAAAAGGATATTAGGAAAAAAAATTCAAATTAAAAACCTTTCCTATTTAAATCACTGCTTTTCTCATTCTTTCCTCAACTTTTAACTATTCACTCTACCCATCAGATTATTTGTCTGGCAGATTATTGTTGAGTATTGGACTTCTCCCTACTTGGTTTTAATGATGAGCAAACATAAATACTTGTGACTAATCCTCTACTTGCAATTAATCCATTGCCTAAGCATATCATGAAGATCAGTTAGCAATGGATGTCACTCAAGGATCAATCAAAGCATGTAAAGTGGATTGGATGATCAAGATGTTGATTGAAGCTCCTAGAAGACTTCAAGCCCACTCAATAGAAAGAAGAGAGGCAAAAACAAGATGTAATCTTTTTATTCTCTTCTAGTATGTAGGTTAGAAGTAGAACTATATTGGAGCATACACATATCTTTATTTATGTCCTAGAAAATCATTAGATCACATTTCCTTGGCCTCCAATTCATATTTCTCAAGCTTGTGCATTTTGGACTTTTAACAGGTGACTGCTGAACGTTTTACTGGCACCTGTCTCCAAAGAGTCGCCTCTTATGTGTTCTACAGTCGTCTGTTTTGCACATACTTCATCTCTTGGTTTTTGGGCTTTCAGCTATAACCTTCATCAGGCGACTGATGTACAAAGTACATGCGCCTGTCCAGCTATAGGCGCCTGTGACTTGTTAGTCATTCGGCTGTCTCTCTCTTGCCCAAAGATCTCTAACTTGTCTTCTTTGGCCAGACGACTGATGTTGACTTGACAATCGCCTGCCCATGACACAGGCGCCTGTGAATGCTTCTACAATCGCATGTCGATCATTGTCTTGACACTTTGTGTTTGGCAAGTTATGCAAGTTTCGGCCAGTCGACTGTTGTTGGTTTCACAGTTGCTTGCCTTTGGGACAGTCGCATGGGAATGCTTCAACAGTCGCTTGTCGATACTTGTACTAACACTTGTTGTTTGATAAGCGATGCAAGTTTCGGCTAGTCGACTAATGTTGGTTTCACAGGCGCCTGTGTATACCACATCAGTCGCCTGTCCTGTCTTCCCAAAACTTCCTGAATTTTCACAACTTACTCATGTTTTGCTTAGTCGCCTGTAGAAGGTTTCTCAGTCACATGTTAGGTTTGCAGGTGCATGTCGAACCTTCATCCGTTGACTGTCATACGTGGTAAGTTATCGTTTGAATTCTCATACGTGGTAAGTTACCGTTTGGATTCTCACCTTCCCTCTGACACAGTGCAGCAGTCGACTGTGGTTTCTTCGTCAGTCGACTGTCTATCGGTTAAATTCTATCTGTTGCTTGTTTCTCCACGGATGTCAAAGGGGGTTTTGGGAAATCTGTTTGAGGGTTTTAGATAACCTATAAAGAGAGCTTCTACTGTTCCATTGGAGTCTCTCTCTTTCCTGAGCAAGCTCTTTAGAATTCAAGCATTCATTTCTCAAGCTCTAAAATCCAAAAGTCCAATATTTCCAATCTCATTTTACTTGCTTTCCAACCTAGAATCAAAGCGATATCCTCTAGGCAATTTGTGGTGACAAGAGAAAGGGCTTTCTCTCTTCTTGGAAGAGACTTCAACACACAACATACTTGATCCTTCAAGTTCTACTTCAAGGCATATGTGATTGTAAGTGTTGCTATTTCATTATTTCATATCTTTCGATGTTAGTTTTACTCTCGGTTTGTGAAAGTGGTTTGCTTGATCCCAAGTTGTGGGAGTCAAGGACATTGATTGTGTTTCGATTTCACTTGTAGGGTTGCTACAAGTGGGTTTAAAGGAAACCTCAAGTTAGTGTTCTAACTTGAGTATCTGAATGCATCTGAGTGGAAGGGACGTAGGATTACCGGAACAAGTCGGGATTGGACTTGGGTAATCCGAACCCTTGAAACATCCATTGTGTTAGCATTGTTTCATTTTTGGTTTATTTATAATTCCGCATTTATTGTTGGGTAGGAATTTAAATTGGTATAACTATCGTTAAAATTTTATAAACACTATTAAACCCCCTTCTAGTGTTTTTCTCATAGCCAGGGTCCTTACAATTGTTGCGCGAACTCGAGCTAGGCTCAAGAGATTAATCTCTGAAGTTGTCAAGCTCTTCTTGGTGAAAGCCGGTAGTTGTATACCGAGTCTCTTGAATGAAGGAGAGTCTAATGTTGAGCATACGTCTCCTAGTCCTTGCTGAGGATTCCAAGGTTGGGTCAGTCCATTTTTTGAACAATTCAAGCTGTAGGCTGGTTTGGACCAAGTTCACAGAGATGGATCAGCGATGGTCCCTGCTCGAGCTAGGATCTTCAGGTATCATCTTGCCACGCTAGGTCCCTAAGGTTGGACCAGCATTGACCCTAGCCTAAACGATGGGGCCTGTTGAATCGCAAGAAGAGGCGATGCTGAAGCTTGCCCCGCCGGGTATTTGAGGTTGGGTCGACAGGGGGCCCCATCCCAAGCGGGATCCTTTGCCAAGTATAAGATTTACGAGGGTTGACCCCCAACCTAAGTTACCTGGGGGATGGGCCATGCTGGCCAGCCCGATTTAAGTGTGGGATAATGGAAGGGTAGGTCTGAGAGTATGGCCCACGGATTGGCACATGATGTGGAGTTGCATCAGATGCTTATGTGTGCTACCCCCCAACGCTGTACTCGTGTGTCCACCATTGAAGCCATTTGCGGAGGGTGGTTTCCAGGGAACTGACCAAAAGTGTGACGGTCAGGGCCGTCCATACAGAGCGAAGCTCATTTGGGAGTTTATCGTGGGCGTAACCTCCTATCTTGTAGGACGTGGCTTGTTAAATGATCAGACTTAGGGTAGTCCCCAAGAACCATGTTTGTCAGATCCGCTGTTCTCTGTTGCTGCTACGATCTGGGATGTTGGAGAAAATGAGATCTGAGGGAGAGGAATTGTCCCAACCAGAGTCGGGAGGTCTCGTAGATCTTGAGACACGATTTTAAAGAGATCTGCATGGGATGCTGGTTTGAGAGCCTTTGCGACGGATGTTGTCACAAGGCCCTCCTTCCCTTCAAGTGCCACCTGTTAATGCACATAATCTTGCGGGGGCTGGTCCAAGCCACCGAAGGTCTGGTCCGAGTCATGAGGCAAGCATTACTGCAAGAGGTTGAGCCAAGTCAAGCTGATTTCGCCAGGTGTGGGACAAAGAATCTTTCGATAGCACCTGAAACAGAGAAAGGCTCATCAGCCTCATTAGAGAGGTTAACCCCCCATTAGACTCCGACGCTCAAGTTTGATTCAAGAGGGAAGGCGGGGGCATGGGTGGGAGTAGCCACTGCCATGTGGAAAAGTAAGGTTGCTTGGGATGACAATTATGCGTTGTGTCAGCCTAAGAGGCCGAACCTTCTAGAGGAAGTATACATGTGCTTATATAAGGCCTAATGGCGAATGAGAGCCAGCCAGATGGAAAACTAATGTCCCATGGGCGTAACTGTCGTCTGTTCATCGGGGAATGTATGGAGGCCGACAGTCTCTGCGGATATGGCAACCATTGAATGCTGATCGCGGTTGGAGAGAGAATGTTGGTCGCTTGTCTGGGCCCGTGCCGTGAGTGCATGTGGGCTAGGCTAAGGTCGGGCTTGACCGACCACTCGAGCCAGGTCGGGAGGTTCCTGCTGGGGGGCCCCATCCGACGCGTTGGACCGGACTCAGCTGCTAGTGGGTTGGACTTGATTACTGATGACAACGGTATGTACATCTACGTAGATCTTGAATAATATTTAAGGGGAACAAGTGGTAGAGTACCACCTAAAGGGTTGGTATGCCCAAACTAACAAAAGGCTCATATCAGCCCATCCACAATGCAATGCAAGGAATTGTTGAGTATTGGTGTTTCATACCAATCTTATTTTGATGATGATCACAACATTATGTTGTTGCTAATGACTCTCATGTTTTAGTCTCACAATTTCATTCCTAGAATATCTTTCTTGGAGACTAATCACTTGGTGCAAGGATGGACATCAAGTGGAGAAGGGCCAAAGCTTGGACTCAAGGAGTGCCAAAGCTTGGAGATGATGGAGAGCAATCAAGGCATCAAGATTGAAGACTTAGACTCTAAGAACAGCATTGTAATCCATGTAATATTTACTTTATTGCTTTCTCTCTCTTTTAAGTCTAGGTTAATGTAATGCCTTGTTAGATGGTTTACTCATTCATGCATATGCATTTGACCATCTTAGTGAGCCTTAGGATTATCATAGAATCCAACCCAATAGGTTCACTTTGTCCAAAGACTCATTTGGCATTTGGAGTCTCTGGCTTTCCATCAATCGCCTGCTGAAGGATACAAGGTCGACTGGGTGATTTCCAGCCGCCTGTAGATCCTTCTACAGTCGCCTGATATGCACAGCTCAAGTCAACATTTCAATTGACTCAAACTTGAGCTTTACGCACAGTCGACTACTGGTCAGTTTACAGTCGCCTGTATATTTCCAGTCGCCTGTAGATTGGTCATCAGTCGTCTGAGTAGCGTAAGTGCAATCTCTGCATCTCTTTGTCGTTTCTCCATCTTATATAGCAGATGACTGATTAAGGTTTTACAGTCGCCTGACTAATTGACAGTCGACTGTATTATTGACATCAGTCGCCTGTATGCGTATCTGGAGAAAGAGTACAGCTCTCTGCTTTATTCCATCCCCTGCAGTAGTCGCCTGCTGAAGGATTAACAGGCGCATGTCCTGTTTACAGTCGACTGTATCGACTTCATCAGTCGACTGTCCTGGCTCAGATTATAGCCGTTGGATATTTTCTAGCCGTTGATCAGTCGACTGTCTTATGATCATCAATCGACTGTTCCTGTCGTTTTCGCCCAGTTTCTAGCCGTTGCTGAATTGATTCTTTGGCTGTTTTCTTGGGTTTTGGGGTTTGATATAGAGATTCTATATATATGACTGTGTTGCCATCTCTTATACTTCTTGATGCTATTGAATATCTCAAGAGATCTATAAGCAACTCTCAAACTCCCTCAATTCCCTCTTTGGAGCTCTTATTCTTCTTCATGCATTGAAGTCCAGCTCAAGGGAATTCATCCAAGTGCTTTCAAGCATATCTCAATACTTGGAGATCCTCTTACATGCCTTGCATCCATTTATGAGTAAGCATCTCAAGGCATAGGTAAGAGTATTTATTTTACTTGGTGAATTTGTATCTCTAATTCTCTTTGTGGGAATTAGTCTTTCTCTCTTTGTGGGAGTTTATCTCTTTGTGGGATTAGGATATTCTCTTTGTGGGGAGTAACTCTCTTTGTGGGAGTTTAGTGTCCTAGTGTAGGGCTAACCCTAATTCTCTGCGTGGGAGTTAGTGATTCTCTGTGTGGGAGTCTTGATCCTTATGTAGGATTGGTTGTGTCCTTGTGTATGGCATAAATCCTCTTTGTGGGGTATCTCCTTGTGAGATTTGTGTTCACTTCTCTGTGTGGGAATATAGTGAATATTGGTGTGGCTGGATGTACCCAAGTTTGGGGAACCAGAGTAAAACTTTGTGTTTGCGTTTGGATTGATTGTGCCTTTTAATTCCTCTTACATTTATAATTCCGTATTTGCAAGTTTAATTTTAATTGGACAATTTTATTGCCATTACACTATTCACCCCCCTCTAATGTGTGTTGTTAGTATTGCAAGGGTAAGGCGATCCTTACAATTGGTATCAGAGCGAGGTTATAGCATACTACAACAATGACATTCAACGCCTCATCCGCGTCTCATGAAGAAGGTCATTCAACCGTCCGACCCCCGCTCTTCAACGGAACCAACTACCCAAGTTGGAAGATCAGGATGATGGTCTATTTGAAGGGTCACGACCTTTGGGACATCACGGAGTCGCCTTTTGAGGAGCCTACTTCACCAGCAGCTTCGAGGACAAAGCAGAGAAGGACTTGATCAGAGTCAATGCTAGGGCTATGTGTGTACTCCATTGTGCCCTCACTTCGGATGAGTTCGAACGCATCTCTATATGCAAATCGGCCAACAGTATTTGGCATACATTGGAGATTTCCCATGAAGTGTTACTTCAACATAAGGAAGAGGTTCAGCCAACCAAGTCCGAGAAGAAAATGGGGTTGCACTCTATGTCGAGAAGGAGTCGTTCATGTGGAGAAAGAACCTTCAACGGGAACCTCCAAGTGAAGATGGTGATGAAAAAGATGTTAGCGACGATGACTACATCGAACTTGCCAAGCAATTCAAGAATTTCAAGGCATTCCTCAAGGACAAACAAGGTATATATTCGTCAAAATTTACCTCCCAGTCTAACAAGTTTATTTGTCTCAATTGTGGAGGAAAAGGTCATCTTGCTACTGAAGGTCCTTCCAAACCCACCAAAGATACTTAGAAGGGTAAATGGAAGATGTATTGGAAAGCCAAGTCCGAGGTCAAGAACCAAAAGAAGGGACTTATTGGCACATTTGATGATTCCGATGTGGACACATCAAATGATGAAGATGAGGATGATAAGGAGCACGATCACAGGTGTTTCGTTGCTTTTAATGATTCTTCATCAATCTCCTCTAACTCTATCGATGATGTGATAGAGACGTGGCTAAACCACAAAGAAGAATGTTGCTTCATGGCTAATACGGAAGAGTCTTCGTCAAGCTCAAGCGAGGAGGAAATGTAACGACTGGTTTTTGTATGATTGGATTATCAGTGTGTTTTGCTTGTGATGGTGGGTTCTCTCCTTGTGTGGTTTCCATTTCCATAGTTCTCGCTTTCATTCATCTCGTTGAGATTTCCTAGCTTTCGTTTTCATTCCTTTTGATGTGATCTTCTAGGTTCTTTCTTAGAATCATTGAACTCGGAGTAAGTCACTCGTGACGAGCTTCATATCGATCATATCTTAGAGTACAAATCGATCCTAGAAGCCATAGAAATCTTCCCGAAGCTTCGCGCTTTGAATCGGCACTTTTCGTGCACGTTAGTTGGTTCAAGAAGATCAACCGACCGACTAGATTCCAATCTAGTCGGTCAGGAAATCAACTGGAACCGACTAGTTCATTCAATCAATTATTCAGGAGTTACTGTTTATCTTTAGTCGGTCTGAGAACATCTTTCGACCGACTAGATTGTAAACTAGTCGGTCAGCCATTGTTCTTCAACCGACTAGTTCATTGATCATCTTCCCAGCCGAGTTACTGTTTACTCTTAGTCGGTCACAGTTATTCGACCGACCGACTAGTTACCAAACTAGTCGGTCAGCCATCCTTCTTTGACCGACTAATAAGCCCAGGAAACCCTAGTTTGCCCTAGCCGCCACACGATTTTCTATATTAACCCCCAATCGTTTTCTTCTCTTCCCTCTCTTCTCCTGAACCTCCTCCTTCCCCAAATCATCCCCCTTCACCCCCAAACCCTTCCTCCTTCATCCCAAGCTCATCCATCATCATCCAAACCCTCATTTCACATATCCTACCTCTCCTCAACCTCAAACCCTCATCAAATCCCCAAAAGCCTCATCCAAACCCATTTCTCCAGATTTTCCCCATTTCCAGATCTGAGCCGGATCGTTCTTCCGTCGCCGTGGTTCTCGACGTCGTTCCTCCGCTTATTCACGGTGATCCATTCCCGTAGATAACAAATTTGTGAGATGTGCCTACGTTGATCGTTCTCCTCGGTGTCAGACCCAGAGCCAGAGCTTTGTTGCAGGGGATATGGTGTTGCTGATGCTGATGTTTGCTGTGGTGGTGAGTGGACACCAGGGGCCTGTCTTGGAGACGCTCGTGTTCACTTCTTTGTTTAGGTTTGCTGTTAGTTGTTGGTGCGTGGCACCCTTGTATGTATGTTATACTTTGTTGGCCATGTTTGGGCCTTAGACTCTTTTTCCTTTAGCCTGGTGGCTTTTCTGTGATATTGTAATTCATTTAATGGATATTCAGAGATTTCTCTTTTGTCTCTTTCCTTTATTATTATTGTTGTTTCGTTTGCGTTGCAAGGACCTGCCATATGATAATTTATACGCTTATCAGACTTGGAGTTTCACAGCTTCAAGTTTGTGTGGACCTTCTCACGTCTCGCCTCCACATTTTTGGGAAGCGGGGCGTGACAGGTTTTATTGTTGGCCCATGCAGGTCCATTTGCAAATGCGAACTATCGGAACAACGATAATAATTATAAAATGTCCATTAAATGAATTAGAACATCCAAGTTATAATCCCGGAGTCTAGGTTTTTAGCGTCCCTATGTCTTAGGTGGATAATAGATGTGTTAGAGCACCTGTCCCAGCTTGATAGGAAATCCATTAGGTCAGGACTGTAGTGAGACTTAGTTAGGAGTTTGTGCTTGCTAGTTAGAGGCCTCTGATTGTTTGTTAGACTCCATGCTAGTGATTGATATGATAGTCTTAAGAGTTACCTTAGTGGTTCATGTCTAGCTCCGACCATGATAGACTCCTAGGATTTCTTTAGCCGTTCGCTTGGGTTCATCGATTTCGGGCCCAACAGAACATGATCTTGATTCCCTTAGAACCTTCCTGAGATCTATATATTCTAACCCATTAGAAGCTTTAGTGTTAAGGTTCCCTTGGCCTTTAGTTAACCCGATGGTTAGAACCCCCCCCCCCCCCCCCCCCCCGATTCAATCTTTCCTGGTCACTACACTTTGGTGTTACTGACCGTAGATCTTCATCATGGTTTTCTTGCATCGTAATTTAGGCGCATTCAATTCACATGACCACCTCATTACAATTATCATTGATCTTTCAAATGTTTTCCGTTGCAACTCTTGATTCTTCCAAAGTTATTTTCGAATGCTTTCCTTATTTGAAGTTTCACTCAATTTAAATTTTGTTATAAACTTCTTTAAATATGTCTCCCTAAATTTCGATGGAGTTAAAAGTCGTTCTTGAATTTTGAAGACTTTTGGTTGTAATTTTAAAATTACTATCTTGTACTATTTTTCTAACAATGTATCTTTCGCATTTCGATTTTTAAACTTTATTACTATCCTGATGGTTCGATATACCGTCCTTTTTCCTAACTACACAAAAATTTATTTTAACCACTTATCTTACATACCTTTAGGGGTATTTTTCCAAACTGAATGGGCTTCAACTAATTTTTGTATATATCAATTATAGGTTCGTCGTACTCGTACTTCAAAAGTTTTTATACCAACACGTTCTTATGGCGAATCCTTGTTTCCCTAAAAGTATCTTCGATCTTCTTCTTTCGTTAAGTTTAAATTTGTTCGAAACACTTTTGATATATGTAAGGTTTCATGCTCCTTCGCCGACTTAAATTATTTATGTTTTTAAATATCGAAACTTGTGTTGAGATTTTTAGATTAGAAGTTTATAATATTTTCAGCATATACTTTTGTATCGATATAAATGTCTTGTCCCTTTTCATATACCAATTTCATTCTGAACCGTATTTCTCTTTTCCTAACTCGATTCATAATTTCTTTTCTTACTTGTGCCATTAAAATTTTATTCGAAAACACCTCGTGCTTACTCTTAATAAACTTTTCAAGCCCCTTTGGACTTCGGCTTTTAGCAAGTCGATTTTATGCTCTGTTATGAATGAGGGAGGCCTTTGGCCTCCCCTCCTTCATTACCCATTCATTAGGCCCCCATTACTTTAGAGTAATGGGGACCCTTGGTCTCCTAGAGGCTTTTGGCCTCCCCACTTTGAGATATATAAATAGAGCACCATGGCTCTTAGCGATGGTGACTTATTCTTAGCAATGAAATTCTCTCTCTCTCTCTCTCTTGAGTCCAATTACCTTCTAACACGTTATCAGCACGTGTTCTTCCTTGAGCAAGAAACCAATCCTAAAATCCCCACCAAATTAAACCCCTACGCGCGAAGGAATCTATTGTTGCGGCAAACCGTTGCAGCGATCCATTGCGGCGATCCTTTTGGCGTATTAGGAGCGTGGATTTTTCTTTCTATGGATCTTCTCTTTTTACAATCGTCCCTAGATCTTTGATCTAGAGGTAATCTCTTTTGAACCGTAGAAAATTACAATATATTGATAACTATGATTTTACAAAGCTTATTCTATAGGCATGTATAAATCTATGGCAATTTAATAATCAATATAAAACAAAAAAAACAAAAATTACAGGTAGCTTGCACTTTTGTTTGCTTTTGTACATGCAGCTTGCATCCTTTGGTTCATGTAAGCTTTTTAAACAGTACTATAAAGCATATAGTGAAACATAGCACTGTATATATTTTCTCAACATTGCCCTAACTAACAGTGTTTACTATCGACATAAGCACAAACAGTATTATAAATAAACCTGATACAGCATAGCAATAACTTGACAACCAAAGAATGAATATATTCATATATCGCATTTATGAATCTGATTAGCATAGTGAGATATTGATATAAATTTGATATATTTTGATTTTCTATCTGATAATATTTCAAACTAAAAATAGTTGCTTCTAAATTTCAAAGGTGTGTGAAATTCTAACTATGTATCTCCACTTGGTAGAAACTGTAGTGAAACTTCCCTCTACATTGATTTGGCAGCGAGAGCGTGCTGCTCTTGGGCATTAATATGATTTTATGCCAATTTTGTATCAGTCGACAGTTATATTTTCCTACTGTCATATTTAGACATGCGCAAAAGGATTTCATGATTATGAAGTAAAATGGATAACCTTTAAGTTAGAAAATGGAAGTTCATATCCACTTACAGTCTGTAGTCCGAGCTGGGAGCTAAGTTTCTGTATGCGGCTTATTGACGCAGAACGTCTGAATAATGACATAAGAGCGTCTGTCAGTAGCTTGGGACCATAAAGCCCTTATTAGATCGTTTTAAATTTACTCTAAAAAAACAGTCCATGGGCCTGCAGCCCAAATCTTAAATAAAAAATTTATAAATTCTTTTTGTTGGGCTGTTTTTTGGGCCTGAAGCCCAGTACATAACAATTACAATTAATATGTGTTTAATTTTGCTTATGGGCCTGAAGCCCAAATTAGAATAATAATTTAATTCGTCTGTTTATTTGGGCCAGAAGCCCAGTTAATCAAATTGCTGATATTATGTAAAACATCTCTCTTGAATTGTTAATTATTTATGGATTATTAGGATTTTTCAAAATATAAATATCTTAAAGATCCTGAGACCGCTCTGCCATTAGTCACCTAACCTAACGGTGTATGACGTTTCCACGTGGTCTATGAGATAATTATATTTTCTAGTTTCCTTTACCATATGTTTTACTTGAGATATATGCGTGGTTGTTTATTTTTATGCCTGTAGCATATTTAGAACTGCGTGGATGTTTAAATCAGTAAAAATGTGTTTTTCGGGATCGGCCATTGTATACCTATTTACTTTCCTTGCACTTTTATTTTCTTTTGAGAGAATTTGTAAGTGAGGAAATTTGTATTTTAAAGCCAAAGCTCGATGCAACAGCACATAGAATTGATGAAAACTCCTTCAATGGATCATGATGTCGGTCAATGTGCTTGGCTAAGTTTGCTGGACCAACCTAGCTTGACTGGGTAACAAGTGGTCCTGGCTTAGTCAATTCCCTGGCCGCGTCCGCTGGACCGCAAGGAGTCGATTCATGACTGTGTAAGCCAAAGCTCGATGCAACAGCATATGAAGACGGAGATATAGGGACCCAGTTCTGTTTGGGTTTCCAAAGTTGTATTATTTTTCTTTCCTTTTTATGAACTGTAAACGAACTTTGGACTGTTTATTATTTTGGGTATCTGGCCGATCCCCGCATTTTTACTTGTTTATTTCTTTATGCATGAATTTTGAATTTTAATTAATTCATGCTCATTTTAAATTGCGTAGATAAATGGAAAAATTGGCAAGCGTCGATTTCGAAGTCCTTGATTCTGCAGGGACAAATTACCTGAGTTGGCGAGTGGACCTGAAGTTCCACTTGCGTTCGATGGCCCTCCTTGGTTCCATTTTGGCTCCTTCCTCAGCCCCAGCAGCGGCCGAAGCTTCTGCTACATCTAGCAGCAGCCCTACAACCACTGTATCCGATGTAGATAATGCGAAAGCCATAATCTACATTAGGAAACATATAGATCGGACCTTGAAGGCCGAATACTTAACGGTTGAGGACCCAAAGGACCTATGGACAGCGCTGGAAGCACGGTATAAACATCAAATTGATGTTATATTACCCCGTGCCAGTTATGAGTGGGAAAACCTCAGACTTCAGGACTATAAGTCCGTCGCTGAGTACAATTCTGCACTTCATAACATCACCTCACGCCTGAAGTTGTGCTGTGAAGAAGTGACAGAACAGCGCATGTTGGAAAAGACATTTACCTCGTTTCACGAGAAAGATGCAATCCTCATGCAGCAGTATCGTGAACGCAATTTCACGAAATTCTCCGATCTGATCTCATGCCTACTTAGGGCAGAGCAGAATCGAGACTTACTGCTTGCAACTCATAACTTGCGTCCAGCTGGCACTGCCCCTATCCCTGAAGCCCACCACGTTTCTCCCCAGAAGTGGAAAAACAAGAGGAAGGCTAAAAACACTAAAGGGAAAGCTATAATGAAGCAACCAAGAGGTGCAGCTCCACAGACAAACAAAAACAACAAGGGAAAAAGAAACTTCACTTGGAAGCAAAAGAACACCGAGCAAGTGTCACTTCCAAAGAAGAACTGGGAGGATAAATGCCATAGATGCGGCATGACTGGCCATTGGTCCAGAAACTGCCGCACTCCTCGCCACCTCCAGGATCTATACCAGGCGAGCCAGAAGTCTCTACCTGAAACAAACTTGGCGGCTGTTCAGCCACCAACAATGTTTACTGCAAAAGACTTCGAGAACAACGACCTTCTCGATTAAGCACCATCATTTATCTGGATGTATGTTTACAGTCGACTGGAGATTGGTCATCAGTCACCTGTATAGCGTAAGTGCATTCCATGCATCTCTCTGTTGTTTCTCCATCTCTTACTACAGACGACTAATTAAGAATATACAGTCGCCTGATTTCTTGACAGTCGACTGTAGTATTAACATCAGTCGCCTGTGCGAAGAATTGGAGAAAGAGTGCAGCTCTCTGTTGCGATCCATCCCCTGCAGCAGTCGCCTGCTGAAGGATTAACAGGCAACTGTCCTGTTTGTCAGTCGACTGTATTGACTTCTTCAGTCGACTGTCCTGGCTCAGATTATAGCCGTTGGATATTTTCTAGCCGTTGATCAGTCGACTGTCTTTTGTTCAACAGTCGACTGTTCCTGTCGTTTTCACCCAGTTTTTAGCCATTGCAGATTTGTTCATTTGGCTGTTTCTTTGGGTTTTGGGTTTGATATGGGGTTCCTATATATATGAGTGTGCTGCCATCTCTTGAAAACTCTAGACAACACTAGATAACTCTTGACTCTATAGAAAATCTCAAGAGATCAATAAGCTACTCTCAAGCTCCCTCATTTCCCTCTATTGAGCACTCATCTTTCTTCATGCATTGAAGTCCAGCTCAAGGGAAATTATCCAAGTGCTCTCAAGCATATTCCAACACTTGGAGATCCTCTTCCATGCCTTGCATTCATTCATGAGTAAGCATCTCAAGGCATAGGTAAGAGTATTTACTTTACTTGGTGTAATTTGTCTTCCTTTTTCTCTTTGTGGGATTAGGATACTCTCTTTGTGGGAGTTTCTCTCTTTGTGTGAGGTTGTCTCTTTGTGGGACTGGGAAATTCTCTTTGTGGGAATTAACTCTCTTTGTGGGAGTTCTAGTGTCCTTGTGTAAGGCTAACCCTAATTCTCTGAGTGGGTGTTAGTGATTCTCTGTGTGGGAGTCTTGATCCTCGTGTAGGATTGGTTGGGTCCTTGTGTTGGGCATAAATCCTCTTTGTGTGGTATCTCCATGTGAGATTTGTATTCACTTCTCTGTATGGGAATATAGTGAATATTGGTGTGGCTGGATGTAACCAAGTTTGGGGAACCATGGTAAAACTATGTGTTTGCGTTTGGATTGATTGTGCCTTTTAATTCCTCTTGCATTTATAATTCCGCATTTGCAAGTTAAATTTTAATTGGACAATTTTATTGCCATTACACTATTCACCCCCCCTCTGTGTGTGTTGTTAGTATTGCAAGGGTAAGGCGATCCTTACAATTGGTATCAGAGCGAGGTTATAGCATACTGCAACGATGGTATTCAACGCAACATCCGCGCCTCATGAAGAAGGTCATTCTACCGTCCGACCCCCGCTCTTCAACGGAACCAACTACCCGAGTTGGAAGATCAGGATGATGGTCTACTTGAAGAGTCACGACCTTTGGGACATAACGGAGTCACCTTTCGAGGAGCCTACTTCACCCGCGACCTTGAGAACTAAAGCGAAGAAGGACTTGATCAAAGTCAATGCTAGGGCTATGTGTGTTCTCCATTGCGCCCTCACTCCGGATGAGTTTGATCGCATCTCTATGTGCAAATCGGCCAATAGTATTTGGCATACATTGGAGATCTCTCATGAAGTGTTACTTCAACATAGGGAAGAGATTCAGTCAACCAAGCCCTGGAAGAAAAAGGGCGTTGCTCTTCATGGTGAGAAGGAGTCTTTCAAGTGGAAAAAGCAGTTCCAACAAGAGCTCCAAGTGAAGATGAAGAAGATCTTAGCGATAATGACTACATCGAGCTTGCCAAGCAATTCAAGAATTTCAAGGCATTCCTCAAGGATAATCAAGGTATGTCTTCATCAAAGTTTGCCTCACAGTCTAACAAGTTGGTTTGTTTCAACTGTAGTGGAATAGGTCATGTGGCTACCGAATGTCCTTCCAAACCCAACATAGAAAGCTATAAAGATAAGGGTAGAAACATTGGAAAGCCAAGTCCGAGGTCAAGAACCAAAAGAAGGGACTTATCGGCACATTTGATGATTCGATGGGGACACATCTAATGATGAAGAAGATGATGACAAGGAGCACGATCAAAGGTGTTTCGTTGCCTTTGATGATTCTTCATCAACTTCATCTAACTCAAGCGATGAAGAGATAGAGACATGGCTCAACTCCAAAGAAGAAAGTTGCTTCATGGCTAATGGGGAAGAGTCTTCGTCAAGCTCAAGCGTGGAGGAAAGTGATGAGGAAGTGGAGGAAGGAAAATTATCCTACAAGGAACTCGAATACCGCTTAAATGTGGCCACCAACTTGACAAGTTGGTGCATCGACTCATATGATAAAATGAAAGCTAAACTTGATAATGCTATGAGTAGGGTGCATGAGTTAGAATCATCTAGTGTAAATATTCATGATGAAAGGCATGTGTATGACACTTGTGAGAGAGACACACTTCTCTCTCAAATTAAGGAATTGTGCCTTACAAATGAAAAACATGTTGCTCAAAACCTTAGCTTAGATGCTCACATTCAACAACTTACGTTGAAATGTGAAGAGGAATCCCGTAAGCTTATAAGCTTTGTGTATTCTAGGGATTCACTCCACGATTTGTTGGAAAAACAACATCCAGCAAATCATAGAGGAGGTTTGGTTTATATTCAAAATGTGGTTCCCAAACCCACCTCTAATTCCTCTTATGGTGCAAATACAAGAAATATTGCTAAAGCCCTAAGAAGAATCACCATGCTTTCTTGTACAACAATAACATCAACAAGAAGCATGTAGATCACGAGGTAATGAGGAAGAATGAAAAATCTTCATTTTTTGCTAAGAAGCAAAATCCTCATTCTTTGCATGCCAAGAAATTCGTTTCTACACCTAAGCATGCCACGTCCCCCTCTTGCAAAGGCAAAACCCTTGCCTAGGAATTCCTTGAGATTATGGATTCCCACTAAGGTTAGTGTGCAAGAGAGGGATAGTTACATCAACCCTCTAGTTAGGGATGTGATTACCTCATGTGATTACATTAGGAAATCAAACTCCTCTTGGGTTTGGTTACCTAATGTTTTGGTTCCTCACACACATTTGCATATTGCATGTGTATTGTGCTTAATGCTATATTTTTGCATACCCATTGGTTGTGTGTGTGTGTGTTTCATGTTTTTGAAAATACTTTCTATTATATGTATTTTTCATGAAAATGGGAACCTTGGGGTTTATTGACATGCATGCATTTTTGATCCATGTGTATGTCAATGGGGGAGTTAATATATTATGTGTTTAAATTATTTTAAGACATTTTAACTCTCATTTCGGAGGTTATTTGATATCTTTATTTACATTTGGTTATTTTGGGTCTCAAACCAAACCTCTTGTTTATTGCCAACATGTTTCATGTTTCATTGTTTTTGGCAATATCCTTGTGTATCTTTGAAGCTTGATTTTTCCATATCTCTTGCTTTGATACACTTTAGGCCCATGGCTCCATTAATTATAATTGATATTAGATCCTAGAAGTCAAAAGTTGACCATTTCTATAATCTAGGGGGAGCATGGGATAGTGAATTGATACCCACTAAATTTTTAAATTTGGTATCATACATATCTTTCTTTTCTTGCATATTGTCACATCTTGGTTAAGATGACAAAGGGGGATATTTTTGATGTCCACCTTTTTGACGATGTCAAGGGAGAGAGATATATACATTATGTAATCATATCTATAGGGGGAGAGATATATACATATGCATATGGGGAGAGATTTCTCTATAGGGAGAGATATATGGGATTAGATAAACCATTCATGTTTGCATGCTTTTATTCTTTGCAATTGGTTTATGTAATCCATGCCTATTATCTGCCACCATGCTTTTATTGGTATTATGAGTTTTTACCGTTGTGTAGCTCATATGTAATTGGTTCATATAAGTAGGGGGAGATCATTAGCATTGTGCTTTAATTCTTTATGATTTACGTAATGTGTGTCATCATCAAAAGGGGGGAGATTGTTGAGTATTGGTGTTTTATACCAATCTTATTTTGATGATGATCACAACATTATGTTGTTGCTAATGAATCTCATGTTTTAGTCTCTCAGTTTATTTCAAGGATATCTTTCTTGGAGACTAATCACTTGGTGTAAGGATGGACATCATGTGAAGAAGGGCCATTGTTTGGACTCAAGGAGTGCCAAAGCTTGGAGATGATGGAGAGCAATCAAGGCATCAAGATTGAAGACTTAGACTCTAAGGAAAGCATTGTAATCCATGTAATTTACTTTATTGATTTCTCTCTCTTTTGAGTCTAGGGTTAATGTAATGCCTTGTTAGATGGTTTACTCATTCATGCATATGCATTTAACCATCTTAGTGAGCCTTAGGATTATCATAGAATCCAACCCAATAGGTTCACTCTGTCCAAATACTCATTTGGAGTCTCTGGCTTTCCGTCAGTCGCCTGCTGAAGGAAACACAGTCGACTGGGTGATTTGCAGTCGCCTGTAGATCCTTCTACAATCGTCTAACATGCACAGCTTAAGTCAACATTTCAATTGACTCAAACTTGAGCTTTAGGCACAGTCGTCTGTCGATCAGTTTACAGTCGCCTGTATTTTTACAGTCGCTTGAAGATTGGTCATCAGTCGCCTGTATAGCGTAAGTGCATTCCATGCATCTCTCTGTTGTTTCTCCATCTCTTACTACAGACGACTAATGAAGAATATACAGTCGCTTGATTTCTTGACAGTCGACTGTAGTATTAACATCAGTCGCCTGTGCGAAGAATTGGAGAAAGAGTGCATCTCTCTGTTTCGATCCATCCCCTGCAGCAGTCGCCTGCTGAAGGATTAACAGACGCCTGTCCTGTTTTTCAGTCGACTGTATTGACTTCTTCAGTCGACTGTCCTGGCTCAGATTATAGCCGTTGGATATTTTCTAGTCGTTGATCAGTCGACTGTCTTTTGTTCAACAGTCGACTGTTCATGTCGTTTTCACCCAGTTTCTAACCGTTGCAGATTTGTTCATTTGGCTGTTTCTTTGGGTTTTTGGGCTTGATATGGGGTTCCTATATATATGAGTGTGCTGCCATCTCTTGAGAACTCTGGACAACACTTGATAACTTTTGACTCTATAGAAAATCTCAAGAGATCAATAAGCTACTCTCAAGCTCCCTCATTTCCCTCTATTGAGCACTCATCTTTCTACATGCATTGAAGTCCAGCTCGAGGGAAATCATCCAAGTGCTCTCAAGCATATTCCAACACTTGGAGATCCTCTTCCATGCCTTGCATTCATTCTTGAGTAAGCATCTCAAGGCATAGGTAAGAGTATTTACTTTACTTGGTGTAATTTGTCTTCCTTTTTCTCTTTGTGAGATTAGGATACTCTCTTTGTGGGAGTTTCTCTCTTTGTGGGAGGTTGTCTCTTTGTGGGACTAGGGAATTCTCTTTGTGGGAATTAACTCTCTTTGTGGGAGTTCTAGTGTCCTTGTGTAAGGCTAACTCTAATTCTCTGAGTGGGAGTTAGTGATTCTCTGTGTGGGAGTCTTGATCCTCGTGTAGGATTGGTTGGGTCCTTGTGTTGGGCATAAATCCTCTTTTTGGGGTATCTCCTTGTAAGATTTGTATTCACTTCTCTGTGCGGTAATATAGTGAATATTGGTGTGGCTGGATGTACCCAAGTTTGGGGAACCAGGGTAAAACTGTGTGTTTGCGTTTGGGTTGATTGTGCCTTTTAATTCATCTTGCATTTATAATTCCGCATTTGCAAGTTAAATTTTAATTGGACAATTTTATTGCCATTACACTATTTCCCCCCCCCCTCTAGTGTGTGTTGTTAGTATTGCAAGGGTAAGGCGATCCTTACAATTGGTATCAGAGTGAGGTTATAGCATACTGCAACGATGGCATTCAACGCAACATCCGCGCCTCATGAAGAAGGTCATTCTAACGTCCGACCCCCGCTCTTCAACGGAACCAACTATCCGAGTTGGAAGATCAGGATGATGGTCTACTTGAAGAGTCACGACCTTTGGGACAAATCGGAGTCACCTTTCGAGGAGCCTACTTTACCCGCGACCTTGAGAACTAAACCGAAGAAGGACTTGATCAAAGTCAATGCTAGGGCTATGTGTGTTCTCCATTGCGCCCTCACTCCGGATGAGTTTGATCGCATCTCCATGTGCAAATCGGCCAATAGTATTTGGCATACATTGGAGATCTCTCATGAAGTGTTACTTCAACATAAGGAAGAGATTCAGTCAACCAAGCCCTGGAAGAAAAAGGGCGTTGCTCTTCATGGTGAGAAGGAGTCTTTCAAGTGGAAAAAGCAGTTCCAACAAGAGCTCCAAGTGAAGATGAAGAAGATCTTAGCGATAATGACTACATCGAGCTTGCCAAGCAATTCAAGAATTTCAAGGCATTCCTCAAGGATAATCAAGGTATGTCTTCATCAAAGTTTGCCTCACAGTCTAACAAGTTGGTTTGTTTCAACTGTAGTGGAATAGGTCATGTGGCTACCGAATGTCCTTCCAAACCCAACATAGAAAGCTATAAAGATAAGGGTAGAAACATTGGAAATCCAAGTCCGAGGTCAAGAACCAAAAGAAGGGACTTATCGGCACATTTGATGATTCCGATGGGGACACATCTAATGATGAAGAAGATGATGACAAGGAGCACGATCAAAGGTGTTTCGTTGCCTTTGATGATTCTTCATCAACTTCATCTAACTCAAGCGATGAAGAGATAGAGACATGGCTCAACTCCAAAGAAGAAAGTTGCTTCATGGCTAATGGGGAAGAGTCTTCGTCAAGCTCAAGCGTGGAGGAAAGTGATGAGGAAGTGGAGGAAGGAAAATTATCCTACGAGGAACTCGAATACCGCTTAAATGTGGCCTCCAACTTGGCAAGTAAGTGCATCGACTCATATGATAAAATGAAAGCTAAACTTGATAATGCTATGAGTAGGGTGCATGAGTTAGAATCATCTAGTGTAAATATTCATGATGAAAGGCATGTGTATGACACTTGTGAGAGAGACACACTTCTCTCTCAAGTTAAGGAATTGAGCCTTACAAATGAAAAACTTGTTGCTCAAAACCTTAGCTTAGATGCTCACATTCAACAACTTACGTTGAAATGTGAAGAGAAATCCTGTAAGCTCATAAGCTTTGTGTATTCTAGGGATTCACTCTACGATTTGTTGGAAAAACAACATCTGGCAAATCATAGAGGAGGTTTGGTTTATATTCAAAATGTGGTTCCCAAACCCACCTCTAATTCCTCTTATGGTTCAAATACAAGATATATTGCTAAACCACCTAAGAAGAATCACCATGCTTTCTTGTACAACAATAACATCAACAAGAAGCATGTAGATCTCGAGGTAATGAGGAAGAATGAAAAATCTTCATTTTTTACTAAGAAGCAAAATCCTCCTTCTTTGCATGCCAAGAAATTCGTTTCTACACCTAAGCATGCCACATCCCCCTCTTGCAAAGGCAAAACCCTTGCCTATGAATTCCTTGAAATTATGGATTCCCACTAAGGTTAGTGTGCAAGAGAGGAATAGTTACATCAACTCTCTAGTTAGGGATGTGATCACCTCATGTGATTACATTAGGAAATCAAACTCCTCTTGGGTTTGGTTACCTAATGTTTAGGTTCCTCACACACATTTCCATATTGCATGTGTATTGTGCTTAATGCTATATTTTTGCATACCCATTGGTTGTGTGTGTGTTTCATTTTTTTGAAAATACTTTCTATTATATGTATTTTTCATGAAAATGGGAACCTTGGGGTTTATTGACATGCATGCATTTTTGATCCATGTGTATGTCAATGGGGGAGTTAATATATTATATGTTTAAATTATTTTAAGACATTTTAACTCTCATTTCGGAGGTTATTTGAGATCTTTATTTACATTTGGTTATTTTGGGTCTCAAACCAAACCTCTTGTTTATTGCCAACATGTTTCATGTTTCATTGTTTTTAGCAATATCCTTGTGTATCTTTGAAGCTTGATTTTTCCATATCTATTGCTTTGATACACTTTAGGCCCATGGCTCCATTAATTATAATTGATATTAGATCCTAGAAGTCAAAAGTTGACCATTTCTATGATCTAGGGGGAGCATGGGATAGTGAATTGATACCCACTAAATTTTTAAATTTGGTATCATACATATCTTTCTTTTCTTGCATATTGTCACATCTTGGTTAAGATGACAAAGGGTGATATTTTTGATGTCCACCTTTTTGACGATGTCAAGGGGGAGAGATATATACATTATGTAATCATATCTATAGGGGGAGAGATATATACATATGCATATGGGGAGAGATATCTCTATAGGGAGAGATATATGGGATTAGATAAACCATTCATGTTTGCATGCTTTTATTCTTTGCAATTGGTTTATGTAATCCATGCCTATTATATGCCACCATGCTTTTATTGGTATTATGAGTTTTTACCGTTGTGTAGCTCATTATGTAATTGGTGCATATAAGTAGGGGGAGATCATTAGCATTGTGCTTTAATTCTTTATGATTTACATAATGTGTGTCATCATCAAAAGGGGGGAGATTGTTGAGTATTGGTGTTTTATACCAATCTTATGTTGATGATGATCATAACATTATGTTTTTGCTAATGAATCTCATGTTTTAGTCTCTCAGTTTATTTTAAGGATATCTTTCTTGGAGACTAATCACTTGGTGTAAGGATGGACATCATGTGAAGAAGGGCCATTGTTTGGACTCAAGGAGTGCCAAAGCTTGGAGATGATGGAGAGCAATCAAGGCATCAAGATTGAAGACTTAGACTCTAAGGAAAGCATTGTAATCCATGTAATTTACTTTATTGATTTCTCTCTCTTTTGAGTCTAGGGTTAATGTAATGCCTTGTTAGATGGTTTACTCATTCATGCATATGCATTTAACCATCTTAGTGAGCCTTAGAATTATCATAGAATCCAACCCAATAGGTTCACTCTGTCCAAAGACTCATTTGGAGTCTCTGGCTTTCCGTCAGTCGTCTGTTGAAGGAAACACAGTCGACTGGGTGATTTCCAGTCGCCTGTAGATCCTTCTACAGTCGCCTGACATGCACAACTCAAGTCAACATTTCAATTGACTCAAACTTGAGATTTACCCACAGTCGTCTGTCGATCAGTTTACAGTCGCGTATATTTTTACAGTCGCCTGGAGATTGGTCATCAGTCGCCTGTATAGTGTAAGTGCATTCCATGCATCTCTCTGTTGTTTCTCCATCTGTTACTACAGACGACTAATTAAGAATATACAGTCACCTGATTTCTTGACAGTCGACTGTAGTATTAACATCAGTCGCATGTGCGAAGAATTGGAGAAAGAGTGCATCTCTCTGTTTCGATCCATCCCCTGCAGCAGTCGCCTGCTGAAGGATTAACAGGCGCCTGTCCTGTTTGTCAGTCGACTGTATTGACTTCTTCAGTCGACTGTCCTGGCTCAGATTATAGCCGTTGGATATTTTCTAGCCGTTGATTAGTCGACTGTCTTTTGTTCAACAGTCGACTGTTCATGTCGTTTTCACCCAGTTTCTAGCCGTTGCAGATTTGTTCATTTGGCTGTTTCTTTGGGGTTTTGGGCTTGATATGGGGTTCCTATATATATGAGTGTGCTGTCATCTCTTGAGAACTCTGGAAAACACTTGATAACTCTTGACTCTATAGAAAATCTCAAGAGATCAATAAGCTACTCTCAAGCTCCCTCATTTCCCTCTATTGAGCACTCATCTTTCTACATGCATTGAAGTCCAGCTCAAGGGAAATCATCCAAGTGCTCTCAAGCATATTCCAACACTTGGAGATCCTCTTCCATGTCTTGCATTCATTCATGAGTAAGCATCTCAAGGCATAGGTAAGAGTATTTACTTTACTTGGTGTAATTTGTCTTCCTTTTTCTCTTTGTGGGATTAGGATACTCTCTTTATGGGAGTTTCTCTCTTTGTGGGAGGTTGTCTCTTTGTGGGACTAGGGAATTCTCTTTGTGGGAATTAACTCTCTTTGTGGGAGTTCTAGTGTCCTTGTGTAGGACTAACCCTAATTCTCTGAGTGGGAGTTAGTGATTCTCTGTGTGGGAGTCTTGATCCTCGTGTAGGATTGGTTGGGTCCTTGTGTTGGGCATAAATCCTCTTTTTGGGGTATCTCCTTGTAAGATTTGTATTCACTTCTCTGTGTGGGAATATAGTGAATATTGGTGTGGATGGATGTACCCAAGTTTGGGGAACCAGTGTAAAACTGTGTCTTTGTGTTTGGATTGATTGTGCCTTTTAATTCCTCTTGCATTTATAATTCCGCATTTGCAAGTTAAATTTTAATTGGACAATTTTATTGCCATTACACTATTCACCCCCTCCCCCCCTCTAGTGTGTGTTGTTAGTATTGCAAGGGTAAGGCGATCCTTACAATTGGTATCGGAGCGAGGTTATAGCATACTGTAACGATGGCATTCAACGTAACATCCTCGCCTCATGAAGAAGGTCATTCTATCGTCCGACCCCCACTCTTCAACGGAACCAACTATCCGAGTTAGAAGAGCAGGATGATGGTCTACTTGAAGAGTCACAACCTTTGGGACATAACGGAGTCACCTTTTGAGGAGCCTACTTTACCCGCGACCTTGAGAACTAAAGCGAAGAAGGACTTAATCAAAGTCAATGCTAGGGCTATGTGTGTTCTCCATTGCGTCCTCACTCTGGATGAGTTTGATCGCATCTCCATGTGCAAATCGGCCAATAGTATTTGGCATACATTGGAGATCTCTCATGAAGTGTTACTTCAACATAAGGAAAAGATTCAGTCAACCAAGCCCGAGAAGAAATAGGGCGTTGCTCTTCATGGTGAGTAGGAGTCTTTCAAGTGAAAAAAGCAGTTCCAACAAGAAGCTCCAAGTGAAGATGAATAAGATCTTAGCGACGATGACTACATCGAGCTTGCCAAGCAATTCAAGAATTTCAAGGCATTCCTCAAGGATAATCAAGGTATGTCTTTATCAAAGTTTGCCTCACAGTCTAACAAGTTGGTTTGTTTCAACTGTAGTGGAATAGGTCATGTGGCTACCGAATGCCCTTTCAAACCCAACATAGAAACCTATAAGGGTAAAGGGAAAAAACATTGGAAAGCCAAGTCCGAGGTCAAGAACCAAAAGAAGGGACTTATCGGCACATTTGATGATTCCGATGGGGACACATCTAATGATGAAGAAGAAGATGACAAGGAGCACGATCAAAGGTGTTTTGTTGCCTTTGATGATTCTTCATCAACTTCATCTAACTCAAGTGATAAAGAGATAGAGACATGGCTCAACTCCAAAGAAGAAAGTTGCTTCATGGCTAATGGGGAAGAGTCTTCGTCAAGATCAAGCGTGGAGGAAAGTGATGAGAAAGTGGAGGAAGGAAAATTATCCTACGAGGAACTCGAATACTGCTTAAATGTGGCCTTCCACTTGGCAAGTAAGTGCATCGACTCATATGATAAAATGAAAACTAAACTTGATAATGCTATGAGTAGGGTGCATGAGTTAGAATCATCTAGTGTAAATATTCATGATGAAAGGCATGTGTATGACACTTGTGAGAGAGACACACTTCTCTCTCAAGTTAAGGAATTGAGCATTACAAATGAAAAACTTGTTGCTCAAAACCTTAGCTTAGATGCTCACTGTCACGTCCCGCTTCCCAAAAATGTGGAGGCGAGACGTGAGAATGTCCGCACAAACTTGAAGCTGTGAAGCTCCAAGTCTGATAAGCGTATAAAAACACTTATTATGGCAAGTCCTTGCAAAGCGAAACGAAACAACAATGATAATAAGGAAATGAGACGACATTTTATTGAATCTCCAAATGTCCATAAACAAATTACAATATCGCAGAAAAGCCACCAGGCAAAAGGAAAAAAAAGAGTCTAAGGCCCAACATGGCCAACAAAGAATAACATACATACAAGGGTGCCACGCACCGACAACTAACATGAATCCTAAAACATAAGGGAAACTCAACAAGTCACCGGTGTCCACAAGACTCCTCCTCAGCAAACACAACGTCCTCTGCAACAAGCTCTGGCTCGGCAACTAACATGCGACACCCAAAGAGAAAGGGGCACATGTCAGCAAGTCTGAAAAGACTTGAGCAAGGAAACTGAAAGGAAGGTAAACTAGCAACCTAGCAGTTATAGTATGCATGACATGGCAGTTATAACATGAGTGTACAAACAAGACATGGCAAGACAATTTGTACAAGAGAACAATTATCGGGACAAGACAAGACAAGACAAGACAAGAGTAGCCAAGCTACTAACAATCTCAATCAATTCACTATTCACGTTGTTTTGTAGATGTTTACGCCTTACAGCTGAACGGTTTCACATTCACGCTGAGTGGCCGCTTAACAACTACCCCAAAACCCAGAGTTTACGCCTTACAACTGCAGTTGCGGATCAGGCAGACTCCCAGTTGAATGACCGCTTAACTCTTACCCCATCCCACACGTAAACAAGCAAGGGACCCTGCACATGAGCCCAGCAAGTGAGCCAGGGTTGCCCCGCACGGGAGCTTGTTTTCCTATTTCACAATTCAATATCGAGCGTTGGGGTTTCCAACTACAGGGCTCGCTTCTGGAACACGAGCCAGGAACACAAGCATTGTAGCGAAGCTATGCAATCACAGCAACACTTAAAGAATGCAATGACATGACAATTAATTCGCGTACCGTTAATGGAAAGTAAACATGACATGGTAATTGTGCAACATGATATATGTCGGAACTAACTTCGTTGTCAAGCTAGTTCCCCAATTTGCGCCTAGGCGAGTATCATTTCGTCGCCTAGCCTCTTTTACGCCTACAACAAGCAAATGGCCTAAAACATGGCCTAAACCCTAAGTGGCAAGTTTCACTTGCCTGGCACCGAGGAGAACGATCAACGTAGGCACATCACACAAATTTGTTATCTACGGGAATGGATCACTGTCATGGAAAAACAACATTAGAATGGTAACTAATCCGTATTCACAATCGAACCCTACGATTTCTAATGATCCATTTTATTAGGGTTTCACAAATATCAAGTGTGGGTTATGAGATTATTAAAGGAAGAATACTACCCGTGAAGAAGCGGAGGAACGACGCCGAGAACCATGGCGACGGAAGAACGATCCGGCTCAGATCTGGAAATGGGGAAAATCTGGAGAAATGGGTTTGGATGAGGCTTTTGGGGATTTGATGAGGGTTTGAGGTTGAGGAGAGGTAGGATATGTGAAATGAGGGTTTGGATGATGATGGATGAGCTTGGGATGAAGGATCAATGGTTTGGGGAAGAAGGGGGCTCAATGGGGGAGAAATTAGGGTTTGGGGTGATGAGGAAGAAGAAGAAAACGTTTGGGGCGTATTTATAGAAAAGTGTGGCGGCTAGGGCAAAACTAGGGTTTCCTGGGCTGATTAGTCGGTCAAAGAAGGATTGGTGACCGACTAGTTTGGGAACTAGTCGGTCGGTTGATCAACGCAGACCGACTAAGAGTAAACAGTAGCTCGCTCAGGAAAACTGGACTATGAGTTAGTCGGTCTGTGAAGGCTTGTCAACCGACTAGTTTGAGAACTAGTCGGTCGGTGAGTGTTCATTGACCGACTAAAGGCTGAATCTGAGAGAGATCAAGGAAATGAGAGTTAGTCGGTCTGAGAAGGATTCCTGACCGACTAGTTTAGCATCTAGTTGGTCGAAAGATGTTCTTAGACCGACTAGACAGATACAGTAACTTAGGTAAAATTAATCCAAGGAACTAGTCGGTTTGAGTAGAGTTGCCGACCGACTAGATCTCAATCTAGTCGGTTGGTTCCCCTTTTCGAACCAACTAAGATGCACTAAAAGTGCCGATTCGAATCGCAGAGCTTCGGGAAGATTCCTATGGCTTCTAAGATCATTCTAACTCTAAGATATGAACGATTTGAAGCTCGTCACGAATGACTTACTCCGAAATCGACGATCGAAGGAAGAAGCTAGAAAATCACGACGAAACGATCGAAAGTGAAAGCTATGGCGACGAAACCACACATCCAAGGAGAAAATCCACCAAGCATATATTTTAATATAGATAATCCAATTACACGAAAACCAGTCGTTACATCCTACCCACCTTAGAATAAATTCCGTCCTCGGACTTTCTAACTATAGCTATATCTAGTCACCCTAGTAACTACCATCAATCAATATCACATCAAAATTTCAACCAAGTACATTCATTTCAAGTGCTTATATATATATGCTCTAGGTAGTCAATTATTAACACCACGGAAGTAAATATATATTCACGCACATAGTACACTTATACTTATTATGATCAAACAACTCCATTCACGTATTCAAACCACAAATATATAGTCAATATATTTATACAACAATAAACACTTATTACTTACTATAAGAAAATAACCAAGCCTCTCTTATTTGAAAATAATTTCACATTTGTTTAGTCCTTCAAGTACATGCAAATATTTCACCATATTTTCACCTCACATATAGTCCTATAACCATATATTGGTATAGCCACCCACAATCGTGTGCGTAACACAACCAAGCACAAGCAACTCAAACACCATACATACGTCATCCATCACTATTCACCACCACATACAATTTATACCAAAGTACATAGAGTATACACACTCAAGCTTGAGTGAGACTCAAATCATAGCAGGACATTTATATGCGTAACACAGTAACCATACACATACCAATACCACTCCAAGGCATACACATCCACGTATCACATATTTTCACACCATATCCATCCATTTATAATTACCATATCAACACATCAACTACATACAAGTTTAAGAGATGCAATAGTCGGGTATACCTCCTGATATACACGCATACGACATCTCATAAAAACAAGTATTACCAATCAAACATTATAATCCTACTATCATATGTATATCATACTTACACTCACGTAGCTAATACATAACTACCTACACACGATACACCAATACCAACCACAAACAACTTCATATGCACCATGAAATTAAATACACTACGACGACACATCAAATTACACTAATGGGGCCCACCAAACTATATTAAGGTCGACACGGCGACGACAAGCTCTATTGGCTAGACAAAAGGAACGAAATTTGAAATCAAGAGCGTAACGAATAAAAGGATCGAAAAGCATGAAAACGGTTGTGTAATGATGTAATGATGCTCCATTAGGACACATGGAAAATAGTGTAAATAACATATTCTAAATTACGAAAAGTTTGAAAATTGTCACACTTCAAAGTTGGAGTCCTTTTCCGTATAAAAATATTTAGAGGTCGACAAAACAAATTGTTTGAAATAAGTTTGAGTCGAATATACATAATAGGAGAAAACGGTTCATTGGCTCACGTAAGGTCATTAAAAGAAAGTAAATCATTCACACGAATCTTAAGGTCGTAGTTTAGAAAATATTACACGGTAGTAACTTGATAACGTTCGCAAAGTTGAAAATGAAATTAATTGAAAAAAAGTTTAAACTCAGATTGAATGCTTTCAAAATCCTTGAGCCAGGGAAAATTTAAAGTAATCAATATTGAAACTACTTTTAGAGGAATCAGGATTTGCCAAAAAGAGACTGCTTTACACAAAGCTCTTAACATACGAGCACCACGAGCCCGGTGATGATATAAAATAATTGAAATTCCAGTTAGGTTAGAAATTATTCTAAAGGCATGTATGGTGAACGGAAAGATAACTCTAGCTATTAGTAGTATTATCAAAATTTGTAGTGAAACTTTAAAATCAAATTTATGGATGGTCTAGATCAGAAAAGGTTATGAAATAATGATTTTTACAAAAATCTGAAATAGGGGAAACGAGGAGCATAACGGTCGTAGTACTGATATATAAAGATTAATTGAAGTTCTACTTAGAAATCATTTTTTTTTAGAAATTTGTATGACGAATGGAGAGATAATAACATCTTAGTGGTATGGAAGTAAGTGGGGGAAATATATACATATATAGAACTATTAAATTCGTAATAAGCTTTAAACCCGAATTTTGGAGGTCTAAATCAGGAAAGGATTTCGAAAAGTAATTTTACAGAAATCTGAACTAGGGAAAAAGTTGAGCATAAAATCGACTTGCTAAAAGCTGAAGTTCCATGTGACTTGAAAGGCATATAATAAGCAAACATGATGCGGTATTCGAATAAGTTTTAATGGCATAAGTAAGAAAAGAAATTTATAATTCAGGTTAGGAAAAACAGAAGCATGGTTCAGAAGAAAATTGGTATATGAAAAGAAGCAAGTCATTTATATCGATACGAAAGTATATGCGGAAAATATTATAAACTTCTAATCTAAAAATCTCAACACAAGTTTCGATATCTAAAAACATAAATAATTTAAGTCGGCGAAGGAGCATGAAACCTTACATATATCAAAAGTGTTTCGAACAAATTTAAACTTAACGAAAGAAGAAGATCGAAGATACTTTTAGGGAAACAAAGATTCGCCAAAAGAACGTGTTGGTATAAAAACTTTTGAAGTACAAGTACGACGAACCTATAATTGATATATACAAAATTAGTTGAAGTCCATTCAGTTTTGGAAAAATACCCCTAAAGGTATGTAAGATAAGTGGTTAAAATAAATTTTTGTATTTAGGAAAATGGGACGGTATATCGAACCATCAGGATAGTAATAAAGTTTAAAAATCGAAATGCGGAAGATACATTGTTAGAAAAATAGTACAAGATAGTAATTTTAAGATTTCGGCCAAAAGTCTTCAAAATTCAAGAACGACTTTGAACTCCATCGAAATTTAGGGAGACATATTTAAAGAAGTTTAGAACAAATTTAAATTGAGTGAAACTTCAAATAAGGAAAGCATTCAAAAATAACTTTGGAAGAATCAAGATTTGCAACGGAAAACATTTGAAAGATCAAGGATAATTGTAATGAGGTGGTCATGTGAATTGAGGACAAGGGAAGTGGTTACGGAAACGTAATTTTCCAAAAATTGTAGTCGGGAAAATGTTTGAACACAACTTGATTTGTTGAAAACTGAAATCATCTGTGACTTAAAAAGTATATTAAGGGAGCGCGACGAGTCATTTGAATATCATAAATAAGAAGGAAAATTCATAAATCGAACTTGGAAAATAGAATTGCGGCTCAGGATTAAATCGATTTATGAAAATGGACAAGATATTCAAATAGGTATGAAAGGTATAGGCTGTAAAACATTATAAAATAGTCATCAAAATCTCGTCAAAACTTTCGAATTTCAAAACTTAATTTAAGTCAACGAAAGAGTATGAGATATAAGTATACATATAACAATTGAAATTCCATTTAGCTTGGAAAAGATTTTAAAGTATGTCATGCGATTAAAATGGATCTCATAGTTAGAAAATGGTACATCGAATTCTTCCAAAATAGTATTGGAGTCTTTAAACCGAAATGCGAAAATATAGACAAGAAAATGGTTACGAGATAGCAATTATAATTACAACTATTAGACTCCGAAATCTACAAGGAATTTTGACTCAATCGAAAAGTGAGAAATTCAAGTATATACGTAGCGGGTTTAAAACAAAATTTAAACTTAACGAAAACTTTAATAAGGGAAATCGAAAATAACTTTAAAAGAAATTAAGCCTTGCCAAAGGGGACATTCGAAGGATCAACGATAATAGTAAGGAGGGGATCATGTGAATCGAGGGCAATGAATGTGGTTGGGTGAGGCATGCACCTAAATCACAATGCAAGAAAACCATGATGAAGATCTACGGTCAGTAACACCAAAGTGTAGTGACCAGGAAAGATTGAAGCAGGGGGGGTTCTAATCATCGGGTTAACTAAAGGCCAAGGGATTTGGTCGGATGATCAAAACATAAATACGCCTAGGTCATGACTTAGGAAAATCTACGGAAACTCCTACGGTCAACCAACCAAGGATTTTGGAACTAAGTGCTAAGACTCTCTAGGGCTAGACAGCGATGAAATGAGTCCAGCTGGGTCCGAAATCGATGAACCCAAGCGAACTGCTAAAGAAATCCTAGGAATCTATCATGGTCAGGGCTAGACAGGAACCACTAAGGTAACTCTTAAGACTATCATAGCGATCACTAGCATGGAGTCTAACTAACAATCAAGGATCCCTAACTAGCAAGCACAAACTTCTAACTAAGTCTCACTATAGTCCTGACCTAATGGATTTCCTACCAAGCTAGGACAGATGCTCTAACACGCCTACTAGCCACCTAAGACATAGGAACGCTAAAACCCTAGACTCCGGGCTTATAACTTGGATGTTCTAATTTATTTAATGGACATTCTATAATTATTATTATTGTTCCGATGGTTCGCATTTGCAAATGGACCTGCATGGGCCACCACTAAAACCTGTCACGCCCTGCTTCCCAAAAATGTGGAGGCGAGACGTGAGAATGTCCGCACAAACTTGAAGCTGTGAAGCTCCAAGTCTGATAAGCGTATAAAAACACTTATTATGGCAAGTCCTTGCAAAGCGAAACGAAACAACAATGATAATAAGGAAATGAGACGACATTTTATTGAATCTCCAAATGTCCATAAACAAATTACAATATCACAGAAAAGCCACCAGGCTAAAGGAAAAAAAAGAGTCTAAGGCCCAACATGGCCAACAAAGAATAACATACATACAAGGGTGCCACGCACCGACAACTAACATGAATCCTAAAACATAAGGGAAACTCAACAAGTCACCGGTGTCCACAAGACTCCTCCTCAGCAAACACAACGTCCTCTGCAACAAGTTCTGGCTCGGCAACTAACATGCGACACCCAAAGAGAAAGGGGCACATGTCAGCAAGTCTGAAAAGACTTGAGCAAGGAAACTGAAAGGAAGGTAAACTAGCAACCTAGCAGTTATAGTATGCATGACATGGCAGTTATAACATGAGTGTACAAACAAGACATGGCAAGACAATTTGTACAAGAGAACAATTATCGGGACAAGACAAGACAAGACATGACAAGAGTAGCCAAGCTACTAACAATCTCAATCAATTCACTATTCACGTTGTTTTGTAGATGTTTACGCCTTACAGCTGAACGGTTTCACATTCACGCTGAGTGGCCGCTTAACAACTACCCCAAAACCCAGAGTTTACGCCTTACAACTGCAGTTGCGGATCAGGCAGACTCCCAGTTGAATGACCGCTTAACTCTTACCCCATCCCACACGTAAATAAGCAAGGGACCCTGCACATGAGCCCAGCAAGTGAGCCAGGGTTGCCCCGCACGGGAGCTTGTTTTCCTATTTCACAATTCAATATCGAGCGTTGGGGTTTCCAACTACAGGGCTTGCTTCTGGAACACGAGCCAGGAACACAAGCATTGTAGCGAAGCTACGCAATCACAGCAACACTTAAAGAATGCAATGACAAGACAATTAATTCACGTACCGTTAATGGAAAGTAAACATGACATGGTAATTGTGCAACATGATATATGTCGGAACTAGCTTCGTTGTCAAGCTAGTTCCCCAATTTGCGCCTAGGCGAGTATCATTTCGTCGCCTAGCCTCTTTTACGCCTACAACAAGCAAATGGCCTAAAACATGGCCTAAACCCTAAGTGGCAAGTTTCACTTGCCTAGCACCGAGGAGAACGATCAACGTAGGCACATCACACAAATTTGTTATCTACGTGAATGGTTCACTGTCATGGAAAAACAACATTAGAATGGTAACTAATCCGTATTCACAATCGAACCGTACGATTTCTAATGATCCATTTTATTAGGATTTCACATATATCAAGTGTTGGTTATGAGATTATTAAAGGAAGAATACTACCCGTGAAGAAGCGGAGGAACGACGCCGAGAACCATGGCGACGGAAGAATGATCCGGCTCAGATCTGGAAATGGGGGAAATCTGGAGAAATGGGTTTGGATGAGGCTTTTGGGGATTTGATGAGGGTTTGAGGTTGAGGATGAAGGATCCTGTCAAAACAAAGTTAGGATCGATAATTAAAGTGGAGACTTACGCTTGCGTATGCGGAACGATAGTCTCGGAACTTTGCCTTCGGATTCGCCATGACGGATCGAGTCTTCTCACGAACGGAGTAAGGCTACTAATCCACAATCTAAATCTCTATTTTAGATTAAGAACTTGGAAGGAGGGAGAGGAAATATTTCTGCAGAGCTTCGCTATGAAGAAGATGCATGCATGAATTTCATGCAAATGTGTAAGGAAAATGGCTACCCTTGGGTCTTATTTATAGCCCCCAAGGTAGTTATTTTAGGGTAAGTTGTTCCTTTGGAACAACTTAATTAAGGTGTACCATGATACATGGCACATTATAAGCTTAAGTTGTACCATATGCATGGTACAACATAAGCTTAAGATATTCCCCCTTTATTAGCCATATGTCGCATGCACTTATGCATATATAATGCGACTTTCCCGCTCATCCAGAGATCCTCTCCGCAAGGGAACAGATTCCCTATGCACACGACTTCGTGTGCGCGACGTTCGAGGTCCGTATTCCCTCGTACATCCCCCACAAGGGTGTACAAACGTCTTCCATATCCAACATCTCCCACTCACACTTGAGGGGATTGTAAGAGAACGTCTTTCCCTTAGTTCTTTCATCTATCATACCGAGAAATAGACCGTGCGACCGTCATGCGTGTAGAGTCTGTTGTTGTGCACTTGTTAGAGATACACAACGACCTCGAAGGTGCAAAGTTGAGTAGTTCAACGCATGCTTTACCCTAGATTATTTCTTCACATTTCTTGTACTTTATATTCAACAATTGAATCCCATCTGGATTACAATTGGCTGGCCAGCTTTGAATCATTAAAGTCCAAATGCGAATATGAAATCAATCTTCCTATTCTTGCGAACCTTATGATCTTGACTTGATTCGCTTTTCTAACGTGCCCCGCCGAGCCGAATTACCATAGCCCATTAGTAGCACGCTAAGATAGCGATCATCTCGTCAAATCTAAAGGAACCAATTGGAGTCCTTGAGGGTAAGAGTTAAGACCCGTATGGCCTTTGAGTCTCACATAATAGCAAACACTATTGCTACTAACTCAGTGGTCGAAATGCATACGTGGTATGAACACGTATTACAACATCACTCCTTTCCCAGGGAGAGTATGTCTTAATGATGTTGTACGGATGAAAGATCAGACACCACAGTGCCTATCTTTTGAGTCCCCTTACTACTCAGGAAATATTCCCGGACTCTCATCCTGCATAAGACAGATAGGATTAAAAAATCCAATGAGATCTTTATATCCTTGTGATACAGATCTCAGATCTTTTGTAAGCATCCATATGATGCAGATCTTTCATTCGACTATCTTGTTAAAGTCATGACTCTAAATCATTCGTCTAATGATTTTGACTTTAAACTAGTCTCATCTCTATCTTATCCATCTGATAAGATAAGGCGGTTGCTCATGTGAGAGAGCCAACCTTAATCTGTCCGACATACACACAATTCAGCTGAGATTTCAAAAATGTACACAAACATTTCTTAAGAAATTCATATGCAATGTTGGAAAAAGAACTTATTCTTTTATTAATTTTGATCATTTCTTAGACATGGGAATATATATTTGGTACAACTCAGCCCATACGCAATCCTTGAGATGATAAGTGTTTATAAAACACATTTCTGGGGATCGCTTTCGTAAGCTGATCCTCTATCGTCTCATGCGTAGATATGTACCTTATGTCTACCTTCTTGGTTTTATCATAGTCTTTTGCAAATCTGCAGTTCCTTTAAGATACTGCATTATCCTCTTAACCGCTTTCCAGTGTTCTTGCCCTGGGTTGGATTGGTAACAGTTTACCATTTCCAACGACAAAACAGATGTCCAGTCTCGTACACACCATAGTGTACATAAGACTATCAACTGTACTGGAATATGGAACTTTTTCCATAATTTCCTTTTCCTTTTGGTTCTTTGGACATGATTCCAGATATAAATTATCGCATATGCTTATATGAATATCAATGGACTTGCAGTCCTGCATATTAAATCGTTCTAGAACCTTCTTTATATAAGTCTCCTGTGAAAGAGAAAGAAGTTTCTTCGAACGATTCCTTGAAATCTTAACTCCAAGGATATATGCGGCTTTTCCTATGCCTTTCATCTAAAACACTGATGAAAGCCAAGCCTTGATACTCATTACAAAGCCCTTGTCATTTCTGGCTATTAAAATGTTATCTACATATAGATACATGATAATATACTTGCTTTTAATCCTCTTGATATATACTTAGTTATCTTCATCAAGCATGGAAAAAATCCATTTGATAAGACAACTTCTTGAAATCGTATATACCATTGCCTCGAGGATTATTTAAGACCATATATGGACTTACGAAGTTTACAAACCTTATGTTTGTTTCTTTCTTTTACAAACCCTGTTGGTTGTTCCATATAGATCTCCTCGTCCAATTCTCCATTTGAGAAAGGCAGTCTTTACATCCATCTGATGTAATTCGAGGTATAAGCAAGCTACCATTGCGAATCAAGGTAAAACGCACAACAGGTGAGAAGTTTTCTTTGTAGTCTATCCCTTCCTGTTGCGTAAAAACCTTTCGCGACAAGGCGAGCTTTATATCTATCTATAGAGCCATCAGCCTTATGCTTGATCTCGAGAACCCATTTGTTCCCAATTGCTCTATGTCCTCTGGGTGAGTTAACTAAGTCCCAGACTTGGTTAACTTTCATGGATTTCAATTCCTCCTTTATCGCTTCCATCCATTTGTCATTTGCAGGGCATGATTCGGCATATTTGAGATTCTTCAAGTCCTTGTTGACTTGAATTCTAATATCACTCCCACTTGAAATGTTGTTAGAATTGCTCCCACTTGGATCAATATTCCCGTATGGAATAGGATAATCGTCATTCGTATAATCCATTGGTGAAGGTTGTCACCAAGAATTCTCCCACTCGAATGAGGTAATCCTTCTTGATCACAAATCTCAAATAGAGATAAGTCCTGACTTATCTCGCCCTGTCTTGGAAACTCGTTTTCCAAGAAAGTGACATCCCTCGACTCAAACTCAATTAGCACACCATTGTCTTCCTGACTAACAAAAACATAACCTTTGGAGTTTAATGCGTATCGTTTAAAGATACATTTCCTTCCCCATGGCCCAAGTTTGCCATACTTATGGGAGGAAATATGTGCGTTGAATGCACAAACTCAAGGTAAAATGTTTAAGTTAGGAGACCTTTGGTTCCACAACTCATAAGGAGTGGAGCTAACTGATTTCGAGGGTACGCGGTTTAAAATGAAAACGGTTGTCAATAATGCATCACCCCAGAAGGTGATTGGCAAGTTAGCTTGCGCCATCATTGAACAGACCATTTTTCATTAAAGTCATATACCTCCTTTCTGCAACACCAATTTGTTGAGGAGTATAATGCATAGTTACCTGATGTACTATGCCTTTTTCATCACAAAGTTCCTTTAAACTTGTTGATTGATATTCACTGCCCCTATCAGTTCGCATGACCTTAATCTTGCGATCTAATTGATTCTCCACTAAACTCATATAGTTTTTAAAGCAGGTTTAGTGCTTTCACTTTTGTGGGATATCAAATAGATATGACCGAATCGGGTGAAATCATTAATTAAAAGTGATGAAATAGGACCTCCCGCGTCTTGTCTTGACATTCATCGGACTACATATGTCCGAATGGATAAGCGGTAATGGAACCTTGGCCCTTGTGCCGGTTCCAAACGGCTTGCGACAAGATTTCCTTTCAAGGCAATGTTCGCAGGTCGACATTTCAACCTTTGAAACATTGGATAGAAAGCCACGTTTGGCAAGTCTATCCATACGCGTTGGTCCAATATGACCAAGCCTTGAGTGCCAACAAATTATATTAGACTCATTAGTCAAAGAATTTGTCATAAGGAAATGAGAAATCATACATTGTACTTATTACAATGAATCCTTTAAATACATAACCCAGAACCAATAAAGGAATTATTACAAAAATAGGTCCATATTACAAACATGAAGGAACCAACCATTAACCAAAACCCAATAAATTGACCACAATTTTAATATTCCTTTGAATATATGGAATGAAGAGAATATCATGAAGTAGGATAGTGCGGCCGTTGTCCAAGACAAGCTTGCGAGTCCCAACGCCTTTCACTTCAACACGTGTGTTGTTTCCTACATTGATCCAATTCATTCCTTGAGTATCCGGTGATACTCCACGAAGGACCGTCTGTCCTTTGCTATGTGGTCGGTGGCACCTGAATCAATTATCCCATAATGGATTAGATTCCACAAGAAATATTGAACTAGAAACACATATGTAACTAGTATTACAAGTTACCTCGTCACTTCCACTCGTACACGAACGAGCATAGTGACCGAGTTTGTTGCACTTGATCCTTTTCAAGTCTTTCTTCTTGTGCCATTTCTTGTGCCCACCCTTATGTTTGGGTTCCTTGGTAGACTCAGGTTGCTTATTACGTTCATTAGAAGACTTCGAACGATCTTTACGTTTCTTTCCCCCGTGTGAGGAACTAGCAACCATGTGCACTTCTGCACTTGGCTTGGCAGCCGCAAGCCGCTCTTCCTCTAATTCGAGGTGCTTGGAAACGTCGTTGAAGGTCTTGATGCTCTCATTGTGAGTGAGATGCATCTTCATTTGATCCCACCCATTTGGTAGGGAACGTATGACTGCTTGGATTTGTTGCTCATCAGTGAGCACATGACCTGCGTCCTTTAACTCCGAGATAAGGTTCGCCATATGTCGCAGATGTTTCCCCATGGAATGATCTGGACGTTTCTTATATGTATCGAACCTTATAGTTAAGGCGCGAAGTTTGGACACCGATGTGCCACCGAACTTCTCCTCTAGCTTGGACCATATGTCCATGGCTAGGTCATATTCTCGGAAGATGCGCATTATGTCATCAGCCATACTGCTTAATAACGTAATACGTGCTATCTTATTCTTCCGAGACCAAGCATCAAAAGCTTCCTTGTCTCTTCGGTGTTGGGCCGTAGTGCCCAACTCCGGTTCAATCATAACGTTCTTTAGAGTTTCGAGCACTTCTTGCTCCTCTAAAACGTATTGTATCTTAATGGACCAAAGTTTGTAATTATCGCCGTTGAGTTTTTCACCTTTGTTTAACTCAGCGACGATATTCTTTGAAGCGGAAGACATTTTACTTTTAAAATGCTGCAAAAGACACAAAAACCGAAGGTTCGATCAAAACATTGCAAAAAAAAAATTCTTAAAATATAACTCCCACTTGAAATGATAATAGAGTATCCCATTTGGATAGTTCTAAAAATTCAAATCCCACTTGGAATTATATTATATTTGATAAGTTACTTTCGAAAAATATTGAAGATGTTGTTCTAGAATCGAAAAGGTCTCTATGATTCCAATCACCATCTAGAACAACCTTCAATATTCCCCCATCACTTATCAAACAATAGTACTCTTATAGTACTAGCAGCAGAAAACGAGTTTGAAAACGTATTTTTTTAGATATAATTCCCATTTGAAATGATAATAGAATATCCCATATGGATAGTTCTAAAATCAACTCCCACTTGGAATGATATTCATAATTTGATAAGTTACTTTCGAAAAATATTGAAGATGTTACTCTAGAGTCGGAAAGGTCACTATGTTTCCAATCACTATCTAGAGTAACTTTCAATATTTCTCCCTCACTTTATCAAATGTTAGTACTCTTATAGTACTTTGCAGCGGAAAAGCGTTTTTTGAAAACGTATTTTTCAAAACGAATTTAAAATACATTGGCTAATCTCCGTAGAGTAGAGCACAATGTCATAAGTTCATTGGCTAATCTCCGTAGAGTAGAGCACAATGACATGGCTAATCTCACATGAAGTAGAGCATTACGGCTAATCTTCAAGGAGTAGAGCACAATTTCATAAGTACATTGGCTAATCTCCGTAGAGTAGAGCACAATGACTTGGCTAATCTCGCATGAAGTAGAGCACTATGGCTAGTCTTCAAGGAGTAGAGCCCAATGAAAAACTTCATTAAAACGTTAGTCCCGTATGAACTAGTCGGCACTTTGGTTAGCCCCGTATGGGCTAATCGACACATTCGAGTTTGACCAATGCCCTTTGTCACCCCGTATGGGTCAGTTGACAAATTTTCAGCCGATTCAGACCTTCTGTCAGATTGGTCGACCAAAAACACAAAATTGGTCGACCAATTTTCAAAAAAAAACAACTTCTTCCCGGCCAGGGCCTCTGCCCTGGCCGGGGCTTGGCCAAGGGCCGGCCAGGGCCTCTGCCCTGGCCGGCCAGGGGCCCTGGCCCCCTCGGCCAGGGCCTCTGCCCTGGCCGAGGCCGGCCAAGGCCGGCCAGGCCCTGGCCGAGGCCAGGGCGCCGGCCCTGGCCTCTGCCAGGGCCGGCCTGGCCCTGGCAGTGGCCAGGGCGCCGGCCCTGGCCTCTGCCAGGGCCGGCCTGGCCGGCCTGGCCACTGCCAGGGCCGGCCAGGCCTTGGCCGGCCACTGCCGGCCATGGCTTGGCCATGGCCGGCCATGGCCAAGGCCATTCGGCATTGGTCGGCCATGGCCCCTTTGGCCATGGCCGGCCACTCCCTCGGATGGGGTTGCCGCACACATTCCACCCCCTTGATGGGGTGGTCGCCGGTGGTTATTGGCCGTAGCCAACCCCCTCCGCACGGGGAGGGGGGATGCATGGCCTTCATGGCCCATTTGGCCATGGTGCACATGCACCAAATTTTCCTCTTACCCGATGGAAATAACTTCCATCATCTTCCTCGATGAAGCACCCGTTCGTCGATGAAGTTAGTTATTGCCTAATGGCCGTGTGCCAAAAATGACTAACGTACTACGTGAACGGTCGGTTCTTCCCGTCACGGAGAGTTCCTACCATATCCGTAATGATAGGAGACCCTAACGTGAAAAGAACAACCGCTGCGTTCTCTCCGTCACGAAGCGTTCCTACTATATCCGTAATAGTAGGAGACCCATTCGTGAAAAAGACAACGACTCGTTCGTAGTTTCGACGGGGCGGTGGATTGACCGGGGCGAACCCATATGGCTCTAATACCAATGAAGGATCCTGTCAAAACAAAGTTAGGATCGATAATTAAAGTGGAGACTTACGCTTGCGTATGCGGAACGATAGTCTCGGAACTTTGCCTTCGGATTCGCCACGACGGATCGAGTCTTCTCACGAACGGAGTAAGGCTACTAATCCACAATCTAAATCTCTATTTTAGATTAAGAACTTGGAAGGAGGGAGAGGAAATATTTCTGCAGAGCTTCGCTATGAAGAAGATGCATGCATGAATTTCATGCAAATGTGTAAGGAAAATGGCTACCCTTGGGTCTTATTTATAGCCCCCAAGGTAGTTATTTTAGGGTAAGTTGTTCCTTTGGAACAACTTAATTAAGGTGTACCATGATACATGGCACATTATAAGCTTAAGTTGTACCATATGCATGGTACAACATAAGCTTAAGATATTCCCCCTTTATTAGCCATATGTCGCATGCACTTATGCATATATAATGCGACTTTCCCGCTCATCCAGAGATCCTCTCCGCAAGGGAACAGATTCCCTATGCACACGACTTCGTGTGCGCGACGTTCGAGGTCCGTATTCCCTCGTACATCCCCCACAAGGGTGTACAAACGTCTTCCATATCCAACAGAGGAGAGGTAGGATATGTGAAATGAGGGTTTGGATGATGATGGATGAGCTTGGGATGAAGGATCAATGGTTTGGGGAAGAAGGGGGCTCAATGGGGGAGAAATTAGGGTTTGGGGTGATGAGGAAGAAGAAGAAAACGTTTGGGCGTATTTATAGAAAAGTGTGGCGGCTAGAGCAAAACTAGGGTTTCCTGGGCTGATTAGTCGGTCAAAGAAGGATTGGTGACCGACTAGTTTGGGAACTAGTCGGTCGGTTGATCAACGCAGACCGACTAAGAGTAAACAGTAGCTCGCTCAGGAAAACTGGACTATGAGTTAGTCGGTCTGTGAAGGCTTGTCAACCGACTAGTTTGAGAACTAGTCGGTCGGTGAGTGTTCATTGACCGACTAAAGGCTGAATCTGAGAGAGATCAAGGAAATGAGAGTTAGTCGGTCTGAGAAGGATTCCTGACCGACTAGTTTAGCATCTAGTCGGTCGAAAGATGTTCTTAGACCGACTAGACAGATACAGTAACTTAGGTAAAATTAATCCAAGGAACTAGTCGGTTTGAGTAGAGTTGCCGACCGACTAGATCTCAATCTAGTCGGTTGGTTCCCCTTCTCGAACCAACTAAGATGCACTAAAAGTGCCGATTCGAATCGCAGAGCTTCGGAAAGATTCCTATGGCTTCTAAGATCATTCTAACTCTAAGATATGAACGATTTGAAGCTCGTCACGAATGACTTACTCCTAAATCGACGATCGAAGGAAGAAGCTAGAAAATCACGACGAAACGATCGAAAGTGAAAGCTATGGCGACGAAACCACACATCCAAGGAGAAAATCCACCAAGCATATATTTTAATATAGAATATCCAATTACACGAAAACCAGTCGTTACACTCACATTCAACAACTTACGTTGAAATGTGAAGAGGAATCCCGTAAGCTCATAAACTTTGTTTATTCTAGGGATTCACTCCACGATTTGTTGGAAAAAAAACATCCGGTAAATCATAGAGTATGTTTGGTTTATATTCAAAATGTGGTTCCCAAACCCACCTCTAATTCCTCTTATGGTTCAAATACAAGAAATATTGCTAAAGCACCTAAGAAGAATCACCATGCTTTCTTGTACAACAATAACATCAAAAAGAAGCATGTAGATCACGAGGTAATGAGGAAGAATGAAAAATCTTCATTTTTTGCTAAGAAGCAAAATCCTCATTCTTTACATGCCAAGAAATTCGTTTCTACCCCTAAGCATGCCACATCCCCCTCTTGCAAAGGCAAAACCCTTGCCTAGGAATTCCTTGAGATTATGGATTCCCACTAAGGTTAGTGTGCAAGAGAGGGATAGTTACATCAACTCTCTAGTTAGGGATGTGATCACCTCATGTGATTACATTAGGAAATCAAACTCCTCTTGTGTTTGGTTACCTAATGTTTAGGTTCCTCACACACATTTGCATATTGCATGTGTATTGTGCTTAATGCTATATTTTTGCATACCCATTGGTTGTGTGTGTCTTTCATGTTTTTGAAAATACTTTCTATTATATGTATTTTTCATGAAAATGGGAACCTTGGGGTTTATTGACATGCATGCATTTTTGATCCATGTGTATGTCAATGGGGGAGTTAATATATTATATGTTTAAATTATTTTAAGACATTTTAACTCTCATTTCGGAGGTTATTTGAGATCTTTATTTACATTTGGTTATTTTGGGTCTCAAACCAAACCTCTTGTTTATTGCCAACATGTTTCATGTTTCATTGTTTTTGGCAAAATCCTTGTGTATCTTTGAAGCTTGATTTTTCCATATCTATTGCTTTGATACACTTTAGGCCCATGGCTCCATTAATTATAATTGATATTAGATCCTAGAAGTCAAAAGTTGACCATTTCTATGATCTAGGGGGAGCATGGGATAGTGAATTGATACCCACTAAATTTTTAAATTTGGTATCATACATATCTTTCTTTTCTTGCATATTGTCACATCTTGGTTAAGATGACAAAGGGGGATATTTTTTATGTCCACCTTTTTGACGATGTCAATGGGAGAGATATATACATTATGTAATTATATCTATAGGGGGAGAGATATATACATATGCATATGGGGAGAGATTTCTATATAGGGAGAGATATATGGGATTAGATAAACCATTCATGTTTGCATGCTTTTATTCTTTGCAATTGTTTATGTAATCCATACCTATTATATGTCACAATGATTTTATTGGTATTATGAGTTTTTACCGTTGTGTAGCTCATTATGTAATTGGTGCATATAAGTAGGGGGAGATCATTAGCATTGTGCTTTAATTCTTTATGATTTACGTAATGTGTGTCATCATCAAAAGGGGGGAGATTGTTGAGTATTGGTGTTTTATACCAATCTTATTTTGATGATGATCACAACATTATGTTGTTGCTAATGAATCTCATGTTTTAGTCTCTTAGTTTATTTCAAGGATATCTTTCTTAAAGACTAATCACTTTGTGTAAGGATGGACATCATGTGAAGAAGGGCCATTGTTTGGACTCAAGGAGTGCCAAAGCTTGGAGATGATGGAGAGCAATCAAAGTATCAAGATTGAAGACTTAGACTCTAAGGAAAGCATTGTAATCCATGTAATTTACTTTATTGATTTCTCTCTCTTTTGAGTCTAGGGTTAATGTAATGCCTTGTTAGATGGTTTACTTATTCATGCATATGCATTTAACCATTTTAGTGAGGCTTAGTATAATCATAGAATCCAACCCAATAGGTTCACTTTGTCCAAAGACTCATTTGGAGTCTCTGACTTTCCGTCAGTCGCCTGCTAAAGGAAACACAGTCAACTGGGTGATTTCTAGTCGCCTGTAGATCCTTCTACAGTCGCCTGACATGCACCGCTCAAGTCAACATTTCAATTGACTCAAAGTTGAGCTTTACGCACAGTCGTCTGTCGATCAGTTTACAGTCGCCTGTATTTTTACAGTCGCCTGGAGATTGGTCATCAGTCGCCTGTATAGCGTAAGTGCATTCCATGCATCTCTCTGTTGTTTCTCCATCTCTTACTACAGATGACTAATGAAGAATATACAGTCGCCTGATTTCTTGACAGTCGACTGTAGTATTAACATCAGTCACCTGTGCGACGAATTGGAGAAAGAGTGCAGCTCTCTGTTTCGATCCATCCCCTGCAGCAGTCGCCTGTTGAAGGATTAACAGGCGCATGTCCTGTTTGTCAGTCGACTGTATTGACTTCTTCAGTCGACTGTCCTGGCTCAGATTATAGCCGTTGGATATTTTCTAGCCGTTGATCAGTCGACTGTCTTTTGTTCAACAGTCGACTGTTCCTGTCGTTTTCACCCAGTTTCTAGCCGTTGCAGATTTGTTCATTTGGCTGTTTCTTTGGGTTTTTGGGCTTGATATTGGGTTCCTATATATATGAGTGTGCTGCCATCTCTTGAGAACTCTGGACAACACTTGATAACTCTTGACTCTATAGAAAATCTCAAGAGATCAATAAGCTACTCTCAAGCTCCCTCATTTCCCTCTATTGAGCACTCATCTTTCTTCATGCATTGAAGTCCAGCTCAAGGGAAATTATCCAAGTGCTCTCAAGCATATTCCAACACTTGGAGATCCTCTTCCATGCCTTACATTCATTCATGAGTAAGCATCTCAAGGCATATGTAAGAGTATTTACTTTACTTGGTGTAATTTGTCTTCATTTTTCTCTTTGTGGGATTAGGATACTCTCTTTGTGGGAGTTTCTCTCTTTGTGGGAGGTTGTCTCTTTGTGGGACTAGGGAATTCTATGTGGGAATTAACTTTCTTTGTGGGAGTTCTAGTGTCCTTGTGTAGGGCTAACCCTAATTCTCTGAGTGGGAGTTAGTGATTCTCTGTGTGGGAGTCTTGATCCTCGTGTAGGATTGGTTGGGTCCTTGTGTTGGGCATAAATCCTCTTTGTGGGGTATCTCCTTGTGAGATTTGTATTCACTTCTCTATGTGGGAATATAGTGAATATTGGTGTGGATGGATGTACCCAAGTTTGGGGAACCAGGGTAAAACTGTGTGTTTGCGTTTGGATTGATTGTGCCTTTTAATTCCTCTTGCATTTATAATTCCGCATTTGCAAGTTAAATTTTAATTGGAAAATTTTTTTTGCCATTACACTATTCACCCCCCCCCCCTAGTGGGTGTTGTTAGTATTGCAAAGGTAAGGCTATCCTTACAGACCTGACGGCTGACTTAGTCAAGAATCGGCCCAAAGCAGCTATTCTTTCGTTCAGCCTTTAGAGTTCTCTGATGGTCGAAGGCTCCTTCATCGTAACGATCGCAGCGATCTTGTCGAGGTTGGCCTTGATCCCTCGATTTGTTAGCATGAAACCAAGGAACTTTCCCGTCCGAACCCCAAAGGTACATTTGGCAGGGTTTAGCCGAAGGTTGTATCATCGGATCTGTGCGAATATCTCCCGGAGATCTGCGATGTGATCTGTTGGCTTCTTCGACTTGACCAATATGTCATCGACGTAGACTTCTAGGTTCCGTCCGATTTGAGCCTCAAAGACTCCGTTCATCATGCGTTAGTACGTTACCCTGCATTCTTCAAACCAAATGGTATTTTGGTGTAACGATAAATATCTCGATCAGTGATGAAAGAAGTCTTCTCTTCATCCTCCGGTGCCTTCTGGATCTGGTTATATCCTGAGAATGTGTCCATGAAGCCATGTAGTTCGTAGCCCGAAGCACTGTTGACCAGATGGTCGATTCGTGGCAGGGGGTAACTATCCTTTGGGCACGCTTTGTTGATATCAATGAATTCAATGCACATCCGCCATTTTCCATTTGCATTCTTCTCCATCATGACGTTCGAAAGCCAGTCAGGATATCTGACTTCTCGAATGAAGCATGCTCCAGAAGTCGATCCACTTCCTCGATTGCAGCCTTCATTGTTTCTCCTCCCATATTTCTGTTCTTTTGCTTCATGGGCCTAGAAGTTGAGTCGACTTCCAGTTTGTGGCATGCCACCTCGGGGTCGATGCCGGGCATATCCTTCGGGGACCAAGCAAAAATGTCTATGTGCTCTTTCAAAAGAGCAATCAATTGTTCTCTTAGGTCGGGAGGCAGCATTGATCCAATAGAGATAGTTTTCCCTTCATCTTTGAAGATCCGGATGTTCTCCGTCTCTTCGACTGACGCGAGCCGTCGATCTTCGCCTCTGGGATCGACTGGGTCTGCCTGCCCAATCCTCCTCAGAGTGGTGGATAATGTACAACACGACCGCGCCTGGTTCTGATTCCCTCTTGCCTTTCCGACTCCCTTGGGGTCTGGAATTTTCCCATCTGATGGAAAGTTGAGACCACCGCTTCTATAACATTCAGTAGTGGTCTCCCGATGATCCCGTTGTACGTCGAGTTGATCTTCACCACTATAAAACTGGTCAGTCGAGTGATTTGTCGAGGATACATGCCAAGGGTCACCGGTAGGGTGATGAAGCCTGCTATTGGGGTGGAGTGTCCGATGAATCCCACCAGGGGCCCTGAACAAGGCGTCAACTCCGCGGAGGAGAACCTCATCCTCCCTAACGTAGTGAAGAAGAGTATATCGCACGAGCTTCCAGTACTGTCAACAAGTAACCTCTTTACAGCGATCTCGTTGACGGTGGCCGTGATGACGACATCATCATCATGCAGCAGTTCCACACCCTACATATCTTCATCCGAGAAGGAGATACGAGGTGTAGAATCTCTTGGATGCTTTCGTCCCACGGATACTGTCATCAACCTTTTGGCGTAGGAGCTTTGGAGAGAGGTTGACAGCTCCGGGTGCGGGGGACCTCCCATTATCATGTTAGTGAGGCCGACATTGGAAGGTGTCGAGGCATCCCTAGAGGATGTTGAAGGGTGAGTTGACATGGTCAAGAAGTTCGTTGATCAGGATGTCGACTCGTGGTTTCCCACAGACGGCGCCAAACTGTTATGGCCAAAATTAACCGAGACAGTTGTCAGGCTGACGTGGGTTCTTCGTACTGAGTCGAAGCCTCATCAGCGAGTGAAGTGGAACCCTACGTTGGAAGAACCTGCGTCGAATGATGGATATTGATGATGATGTGGTGCTCGATCGACCCTTGGACAGCTGATGTGTCGATCATTTGAGACTGGAAAGCTCGGAAACGACCTTCATGAAAGATGGCAATTCGTCGATCTACACCACAGAGACACGTTAGGGCGGTTGAATCTGTGTTCCGACCGAAATACCTTCCGATACTTAGTTGGTATGAGAACTTAAGGATGAGAGGGAGCTAGGAGTAGCTGAGATTGACCCACGGAGGTTCGCCTCAGATCTGACGTCGCTAGCTCTATATTATAAGAAATATCAGCTGAGAAAGTAGAGTTTTATGTCTTAGATCTCGTACCGTGGAATTAGAGAGCCTTTACCTTTGTCCTTTCGTCTATTTATGGGTTGTTACCCTTTGATTGTATGTAACTGTCCCTCATTGATTCGGGCACGATCTCCTCCGGGATTCGAGATAACGGCTGTCCATTTACTCGGCCCCATTAACCTCCCCCTGAATATTAGCACAAGCCTAATGGTCGAACGATTCGTTCGTTTGACTCGGCAACACTCCGCTTTGAGCGACGGGTATTGGGTTGTATGTGCTAAATGGGATGGGTACGCGGATACTCCAGCAGGATCTGTACCCGTGCACTAACACCTAGGAATTGATTTCTAATGACTTACTAGGCTAGAATGAGTGAAGTGTGTGAGCTCCAACAATAAACTACTTCAAAACTACATTCTAATGAGAAAGAAAAGAGAATAAAAGATTACATTTGATTTGAATTCTCTTCTTTCTCTTGAATGATCTTGAAGTCTTCTTGAAGTCTTTGAAGCTTCATTCTTTAATATTGATCACCCAATCTTCAAATTTGAGCTTTGATTGATCTTCATGGTCATCCATTACTATTTGATCGTCATGATAAGCTTAGGCAATGGATTAACTGCATGGATGAGATTAGTCACAAGTATTTATGTTTGCTCATCATCAAACCCAATTAGGAAGACGTTCAATACTCAACAACCCGATGTCAGTGTCCAGGCTGTGGTGCGGAGTGGCTGGCCTAGTCCAGGCTATGGCATGGATGGCATAGTCCAAGCCGATGGTAAGCCAGAGACTTAGAATTTCTTCGTCATTTTAGCTGTCTGGAGTGGGTCAGACACATGGCTGTTACAGAGACTACTCTCGCACTCATGGAAGCATCCCGCAGCTACTGGTCTGACACCAGAAACATGGGCAAAGGCTGATGCGAGGCTAGTGTGGTGGATTGTCCAGTATGTGGCTTTTTTGCATCATCTTGAAAATCATCTACTGAGGAGTCTGGTATCTAACTACTGCATTGTGTAGGGGACAACTTTTTGAAGTCGAACCCCATTGGATGGTAGATTGTTTTTCTGGTGGCATTTCGAAGAGCGGGTCCCACTGGAGGACCGGCTTCAGTGTACCATTTGCCCCAGACAAAGTCTGTTTCTCTATCAAAACATTCGACCTTAGTTAAGGAAGACAAAGGGCTCTACCTTTGTAAAAGAAGCCAAAGGTCACGATCTTTATAAAAGAACGTAGTTGCTTGTAGTGGCCGAACCATTGTAATGGAACTTCGTGAAATGAAAAGGATATTAGGAAAAAAAATTCAAATTAAAAACCTTTCCTATTTAAATCACTGCTTTTCTCATTCTTTCCTCAACTTTTAACTATTCACTCTACCCATCAGATTATTTGTCTGGCAGATTATTGTTGAGTATTGGACTTCTCCCTACTTGGTTTTAATGATGAGCAAACATAAATACTTGTGACTAATCCTCTACTTGCAATTAATCCATTGCCTAAGCATATCATGAAGATCAGTTAGCAATGGATGTCACTCAAGGATCAATCAAAGCATGTAAAGTGGATTGGATGATCAAGATGTTGATTGAAGCTCCTAGAAGACTTCAAGCCCACTCAATAGAAAGAAGAGAGGCAAAAACAAGATGTAATCTTTTTATTCTCTTCTAGTATGTAGGTTAGAAGTAGAACTATATTGGAGCATACACATATCTTTATTTATGTCCTAGAAAATCATTAGATCACATTTCCTTGGCCTCCAATTCATATTTCTCAAGCTTGTGCATTTTGGACTTTTAACAGGTGACTGCTGAACGTTTTACTGGCACCTGTCTCCAAAGAGTCGCCTCTTATGTGTTCTACAGTCGTCTGTTTTGCACATACTTCATCTCTTGGTTTTTGGGCTTTCAGCTATAACCTTCATCAGGCGACTGATGTACAAAGTACATGCGCCTGTCCAGCTATAGGCGCCTGTGACTTGTTAGTCAGTCGGCTGTCTCTCTCTTGCCCAAAGATCTCTAACTTGTCTTCTTTGGCCAGACGACTGATGTTGACTTGACAATCGCCTGCCCATGACACAGGCGCCTGTGAATGCTTCTACAATCGCATGTCGATCATTGTCTTGACACTTTGTGTTTGGCAAGTTATGCAAGTTTCGGCCAGTCGACTGTTGTTGGTTTCACAGTTGCTTGCCTTTGGGACAGTCGCATGGGAATGCTTCAACAGTCGCTTGTCGATACTTGTACTAACACTTGTTGTTTGATAAGCGATGCAAGTTTCGGCTAGTCGACTAATGTTGGTTTCACAGGCGCCTGTGTATACCACATCAGTCGCCTATCCTGTCTTCCCAAAACTTCCTGAATTTTCACAACTTACTCATGTTTTGCTTAGTCGCCTGTAGAAGGTTTCTCAGTCACATGTTAGGTTTGCAGGTGCATGTCGAACCTTCATCCGTTGACTGTCATACGTGGTAAGTTATCGTTTGAATTCTCATACGTGGTAAGTTACCGTTTGGATTCTCACCTTCCCTCTGACACAGTGCAGCAGTCGACTGTGGTTTCTTCGTCAGTCGACTGTCTATCGGTTAAATTCTATCTGTTGCTTGTTTCTCCACGGATGTCAAAGGGGGTTTTGGGAAATCTGTTTGAGGGTTTTAGATAACCTATAAAGAGAGCTTCTACTGTTCCATTGGAGTCTCTCTCTTTCCTGAGCAAGCTCTTTAGAATTCAAGCATTCATTTCTCAAGCTCTAAAATCCAAAAGTCCAATATTTCCAATCTCATTTTACTTGCTTTCCAACCTAGAATCAAAGCGATATCCTCTAGGCAATTTGTGGTGACAAGAGAAAGGGCTTTCTCTCTTCTTGGAAGAGACTTCAACACACAACATACTTGATCCTTCAAGTTCTACTTCAAGGCATATGTGATTGTAAGTGTTGCTATTTCATTATTTCATATCTTTCGATGTTAGTTTTACTCTCGGTTTGTGAAAGTGGTTTGCTTGATCCCAAGTTGTGGGAGTCAAGGACATTGATTGTGTTTCGATTTCACTTGTAGGGTTGCTACAAGTGGGTTTAAAGGAAACCTCAAGTTAGTGTTCTAACTTGAGTATCTGAATGCATCTGAGTGGAAGGGACGTAGGATTACCGGAACAAGTCGGGATTGGACTTGGGTAATCCGAACCCTTGAAACATCCATTGTGTTAGCATTGTTTCATTTTTGGTTTATTTATAATTCCGCATTTATTGTTGGGTAGGAATTTAAATTGGTATAACTATCGTTAAAATTTTATAAACACTATTAAACCCCCTTCTAGTGTTTTTCTCATAGCCAGGGTCCTTACAATTGTTGCGCGAACTCGAGCTAGGCTCAAGAGATTAATCTCTGAAGTTGTCAAGCTCTTCTTGGTGAAAGCCGGTAGTTGTATACCGAGTCTCTTGAATGAAGGAGAGTCTAATGTTGAGCATACGTCTCCTAGTCCTTGCTGAGGATTCCAAGGTTGGGTCAGTCCATTTTTTGAACAATTCAAGCTGTAGGCTGGTTTGGACCAAGTTCACAGAGATGGATCAGCGATGGTCCCTGCTCGAGCTAGGATCTTCAGGTATCATCTTGCCACGCTAGGTCCCTAAGGTTGGACCAGCATTGACCCTAGCCTAAACGATGGGGCCTGTTGAATCGCAAGAAGAGGCGATGCTGAAGCTTGCCCCGCCGGGTATTTGAGGTTGGGTCGACAGGGGGCCCCATCCCAAGCGGGATCCTTTGCCAAGTATAAGATTTACGAGGGTTGACCCCCAACCTAAGTTACCTGGGGGATGGGCCATGCTGGCCAGCCCGATTTAAGTGTGGGATAATGGAAGGGTAGGTCTGAGAGTATGGCCCACGGATTGGCACATGATGTGGAGTTGCATCAGATGCTTATGTGTGCTACCCCCCAACGCTGTACTCGTGTGTCCACCATTGAAGCCATTTGCGGAGGGTGGTTTCCAGGGAACTGACCAAAAGTGTGACGGTCAGGGCCGTCCATACAGAGCGAAGCTCATTTGGGAGTTTATCGTGGGCGTAACCTCCTATCTTGTAGGACGTGGCTTGTTAAATGATCAGACTTAGGGTAGTCCCCAAGAACCATGTTTGTCAGATCCGCTGTTCTCTGTTGCTGCTACGATCTGGGATGTTGGAGAAAATGAGATCTGAGGGAGAGGAATTGTCCCAACCAGAGTCGGGAGGTCTCGTAGATCTTGAGACACGATTTTAAAGAGATCTGCATGGGATGCTGGTTTGAGAGCCTTTGCGACGGATGTTGTCACAAGGCCCTCCTTCCCTTCAAGTGCCACCTGTTAATGCACATAATCTTGCGGGGGCTGGTCCAAGCCACCGAAGGTCTGGTCCGAGTCATGAGGCAAGCATTACTGCAAGAGGTTGAGCCAAGTCAAGCTGATTTCGCCAGGTGTGGGACAAAGAATCTTTCGATAGCACCTGAAACAGAGAAAGGCTCATCAGCCTCATTAGAGAGGTTAACCCCCCATTAGACTCCGACGCTCAAGTTTGATTCAAGAGGGAAGGCGGGGGCATGGGTGGGAGTAGCCACTGCCATGTGGAAAAGTAAGGTTGCTTGGGATGACAATTATGCGTTGTGTCAGCCTAAGAGGCCGAACCTTCTAGAGGAAGTATACATGTGCTTATATAAGGCCTAATGGCGAATGAGAGCCAGCCAGATGGAAAACTAATGTCCCATGGGCGTAACTGTCGTCTGTTCATCGGGGAATGTATGGAGGCCGACAGTCTCTGCGGATATGGCAACCATTGAATGCTGATCGCGGTTGGAGAGAGAATGTTGGTCGCTTGTCTGGGCCCGTGCCGTGAGTGCATGTGGGCTAGGCTAAGGTCGGGCTTGACCGACCACTCGAGCCAGGTCGGGAGGTTCCTGCTGGGGGGCCCCATCCGACGCGTTGGACCGGACTCAGCTGCTAGTGGGTTGGACTTGATTACTGATGACAACGGTATGTACATCTACGTAGATCTTGAATAATATTTAAGGGGAACAAGTGGTAGAGTACCACCTAAAGGGTTGGTATGCCCAAACTAACAAAAGGCTCATATCAGCCCATCCACAATGCAATGCAAGGAATTGTTGAGTATTGGTGTTTCATACCAATCTTATTTTGATGATGATCACAACATTATGTTGTTGCTAATGACTCTCATGTTTTAGTCTCACAATTTCATTCCTAGAATATCTTTCTTGGAGACTAATCACTTGGTGCAAGGATGGACATCAAGTGGAGAAGGGCCAAAGCTTGGACTCAAGGAGTGCCAAAGCTTGGAGATGATGGAGAGCAATCAAGGCATCAAGATTGAAGACTTAGACTCTAAGAACAGCATTGTAATCCATGTAATATTTACTTTATTGCTTTCTCTCTCTTTTAAGTCTAGGTTAATGTAATGCCTTGTTAGATGGTTTACTCATTCATGCATATGCATTTGACCATCTTAGTGAGCCTTAGGATTATCATAGAATCCAACCCAATAGGTTCACTTTGTCCAAAGACTCATTTGGCATTTGGAGTCTCTGGCTTTCCATCAATCGCCTGCTGAAGGATACAAGGTCGACTGGGTGATTTCCAGCCGCCTGTAGATCCTTCTACAGTCGCCTGATATGCACAGCTCAAGTCAACATTTCAATTGACTCAAACTTGAGCTTTACGCACAGTCGACTACTGGTCAGTTTACAGTCGCCTGTATATTTCCAGTCGCCTGTAGATTGGTCATCAGTCGTCTGAGTAGCGTAAGTGCAATCTCTGCATCTCTTTGTCGTTTCTCCATCTTATATAGCAGATGACTGATTAAGGTTTTACAGTCGCCTGACTAATTGACAGTCGACTGTATTATTGACATCAGTCGCCTGTATGCGTATCTGGAGAAAGAGTACAGCTCTCTGCTTTATTCCATCCCCTGCAGTAGTCGCCTGCTGAAGGATTAACAGGCGCATGTCCTGTTTACAGTCGACTGTATTGACTTCATCAGTCGACTGTCCTGGCTCAGATTATAGCCGTTGGATATTTTCTAGCCGTTGATCAGTCGACTGTCTTATGATCATCAATCGACTGTTCCTGTCGTTTTCGCCCAGTTTCTAGCCGTTGCTGAATTGATTCTTTGGCTGTTTTCTTGGGTTTTGGGGTTTGATATAGAGATTCTATATATATGACTGTGTTGCCATCTCTTATACTTCTTGATGCTATTGAATATCTCAAGAGATCTATAAGCAACTCTCAAACTCCCTCAATTCCCTCTTTGGAGCTCTTATTCTTCTTCATGCATTGAAGTCCAGCTCAAGGGAATTCATCCAAGTGCTTTCAAGCATATCTCAATACTTGGAGATCCTCTTACATGCCTTGCATCCATTTATGAGTAAGCATCTCAAGGCATAGGTAAGAGTATTTATTTTACTTGGTGAATTTGTATCTCTAATTCTCTTTGTGGGAATTAGTCTTTCTCTCTTTGTGGGAGTTTATCTCTTTGTGGGATTAGGATATTCTCTTTGTGGGGAGTAACTCTCTTTGTGGGAGTTTAGTGTCCTAGTGTAGGGCTAACCCTAATTCTCTGCGTGGGAGTTAGTGATTCTCTGTGTGGGAGTCTTGATCCTTATGTAGGATTGGTTGTGTCCTTGTGTATGGCATAAATCCTCTTTGTGGGGTATCTCCTTGTGAGATTTGTGTTCACTTCTCTGTGTGGGAATATAGTGAATATTGGTGTGGCTGGATGTACCCAAGTTTGGGGAACCAGAGTAAAACTTTGTGTTTGCGTTTGGATTGATTGTGCCTTTTAATTCCTCTTACATTTATAATTCCGTATTTGCAAGTTTAATTTTAATTGGACAATTTTATTGCCATTACACTATTCACCCCCCTCTAATGTGTGTTGTTAGTATTGCAAGGGTAAGGCGATCCTTACAATTGGTATCAGAGCGAGGTTATAGCATACTACAACAATGACATTCAACGCCTCATCCGCGTCTCATGAAGAAGGTCATTCAACCGTCCGACCCCCGCTCTTCAACGGAACCAACTACCCAAGTTGGAAGATCAGGATGATGGTCTATTTGAAGGGTCACGACCTTTGGGACATCACGGAGTCGCCTTTTGAGGAGCCTACTTCACCAGCAGCTTCGAGGACAAAGCAGAGAAGGACTTGATCAGAGTCAATGCTAGGGCTATGTGTGTACTCCATTGTGCCCTCACTTCGGATGAGTTCGAACGCATCTCTATGTGCAAATCGGCCAACAGTATTTGGCATACATTGGAGATTTCCCATGAAGTGTTACTTCAACATAAGGAAGAGGTTCAGCCAACCAAGTCCGAGAAGAAAATGGGGTTGCACTCTATGTCGAGAAGGAGTCGTTCATGTGGAGAAAGAACCTTCAACGGGAACCTCCAAGTGAAGATGGTGATGAAAAAGATGTTAGCGACGATGACTACATCGAACTTGCCAAGCAATTCAAGAATTTCAAGGCATTCCTCAAGGACAAACAAGGTATATATTCGTCAAAATTTACCTCCCAGTCTAACAAGTTTATTTGTCTCAATTGTGGAGGAAAAGGTCATCTTGCTACTGAAGGTCCTTCCAAACCCACCAAAGATACTTAGAAGGGTAAATGGAAGATGTATTGGAAAGCCAAGTCCGAGGTCAAGAACCAAAAGAAGGGACTTATTGGCACATTTGATGATTCCGATGTGGACACATCAAATGATGAAGATGAGGATGATAAGGAGCACGATCACAGGTGTTTCGTTGCTTTTAATGATTCTTCATCAATCTCCTCTAACTCTATCGATGATGTGATAGAGACGTGGCTAAACCACAAAGAAGAATGTTGCTTCATGGCTAATACGGAAGAGTCTTCGTCAAGCTCAAGCGAGGAGGAAATGTAACGACTGGTTTTTGTATGATTGGATTATCAGTGTGTTTTGCTTGTGATGGTGGGTTCTCTCCTTGTGTGGTTTCCATTTCCATAGTTCTCGCTTTCATTCATCTCGTTGAGATTTCCTAGCTTTCGTTTTCATTCCTTTTGATGTGATCTTCTAGGTTCTTTCTTAGAATCATTGAACTCGGAGTAAGTCACTCGTGACGAGCTTCATATCGATCATATCTTAGAGTACAAATCGATCCTAGAAGCCATAGAAATCTTCCCGAAGCTTCGCGCTTTGAATCGGCACTTTTCGTGCACGTTAGTTGGTTCAAGAAGATCAACCGACCGACTAGATTCCAATCTAGTCGGTCAGGAAATCAACTGGAACCGACTAGTTCATTCAATCAATTATTCAGGAGTTACTGTTTATCTTTAGTCGGTCTGAGAACATCTTTCGACCGACTAGATTGTAAACTAGTCGGTCAGCCATTGTTCTTCAACCGACTAATTCATTGATCATCTTCCCAGCCGAGTTACTGTTTACTCTTAGTCGGTCACAGTTATTCGACCGACCGACTAGTTACCAAACTAGTCGGTCAGCCATCCTTCTTTGACCGACTAATAAGCCCAGGAAACCCTAGTTTGCCCTAGCCGCCACACGATTTTCTATATTAACCCCCAATCGTTTTCTTCTCTTCCCTCTCTTCTCCTGAACCTCCTCCTTCCCCAAATCATCCCCCTTCACCCCCAAACCCTTCCTCCTTCATCCCAAGCTCATCCATCATCATCCAAACCCTCATTTCACATATCCTACCTCTCCTCAACCTCAAACCCTCATCAAATCCCCAAAAGCCTCATCCAAACCCATTTCTCCAGATTTTCCCCATTTCCAGATCTGAGCCGGATCGTTCTTCCGTCGCCGTGGTTCTCGACGTCGTTCCTCCGCTTATTCACGGTGATCCATTCCCGTAGATAACAAATTTGTGAGATGTGCCTACGTTGATCGTTCTCCTCGGTGTCAGACCCAGAGCCAGAGCTTTGTTGCAGGGGATATGGTGTTGCTGATGCTGATGTTTGCTGTGGTGGTGAGTGGACACCAGGGGCCTGTCTTGGAGACGCTCGTGTTCACTTCTTTGTTTAGGTTTGCTGTTAGTTGTTGGTGCGTGGCACCCTTGTATGTATGTTATACTTTGTTGGCCATGTTTGGGCCTTAGACTCTTTTTCCTTTAGCCTGGTGGCTTTTCTGTGATATTGTAATTCATTTAATGGATATTCAGAGATTTCTCTTTTGTCTCTTTCCTTTATTATTATTGTTGTTTCGTTTGCGTTGCAAGGACCTGCCATATGATAATTTATACGCTTATCAGACTTGGAGTTTCACAGCTTCAAGTTTGTGTGGACCTTCTCACGTCTCGCCTCCACATTTTTGGGAAGCGGGGCGTGACAGGTTTTATTGTTGGCCCATGCAGGTCCATTTGCAAATGCGAACTATCGGAACAACGATAATAATTATAAAATGTCCATTAAATGAATTAGAACATCCAAGTTATAATCCCGGAGTCTAGGTTTTTAGCGTCCCTATGTCTTAGGTGGATAATAGATGTGTTAGAGCACCTGTCCCAGCTTGATAGGAAATCCATTAGGTCAGGACTGTAGTGAGACTTAGTTAGGAGTTTGTGCTTGCTAGTTAGAGGCCTCTGATTGTTTGTTAGACTCCATGCTAGTGATTGATATGATAGTCTTAAGAGTTACCTTAGTGGTTCATGTCTAGCTCCGACCATGATAGACTCCTAGGATTTCTTTAGCCGTTCGCTTGGGTTCATCGATTTCGGGCCCAACAGAACATGATCTTGATTCCCTTAGAACCTTCCTGAGATCTATATATTCTAACCCATTAGAAGCTTTAGTGTTAAGGTTCCCTTGGCCTTTAGTTAACCCGATGGTTAGAACCCCCCCCCCCCCCCCCCCCCCGATTCAATCTTTCCTGGTCACTACACTTTGGTGTTACTGACCGTAGATCTTCATCATGGTTTTCTTGCATCGTAATTTAGGCGCATTCAATTCACATGACCACCTCATTACAATTATCATTGATCTTTCAAATGTTTTCCGTTGCAACTCTTGATTCTTCCAAAGTTATTTTCGAATGCTTTCCTTATTTGAAGTTTCACTCAATTTAAATTTTGTTATAAACTTCTTTAAATATGTCTCCCTAAATTTCGATGGAGTTAAAAGTCGTTCTTGAATTTTGAAGACTTTTGGTTGTAATTTTAAAATTACTATCTTGTACTATTTTTCTAACAATGTATCTTTCGCATTTCGATTTTTAAACTTTATTACTATCCTGATGGTTCGATATACCGTCCTTTTTCCTAACTACACAAAAATTTATTTTAACCACTTATCTTACATACCTTTAGGGGTATTTTTCCAAACTGAATGGGCTTCAACTAATTTTTGTATATATCAATTATAGGTTCGTCGTACTCGTACTTCAAAAGTTTTTATACCAACACGTTCTTATGGCGAATCCTTGTTTCCCTAAAAGTATCTTCGATCTTCTTCTTTCGTTAAGTTTAAATTTGTTCGAAACACTTTTGATATATGTAAGGTTTCATGCTCCTTCGCCGACTTAAATTATTTATGTTTTTAAATATCGAAACTTGTGTTGAGATTTTTAGATTAGAAGTTTATAATATTTTCAGCATATACTTTTGTATCGATATAAATGTCTTGTCCCTTTTCATATACCAATTTCATTCTGAACCGTATTTCTCTTTTCCTAACTCGATTCATAATTTCTTTTCTTACTTGTGCCATTAAAATTTTATTCGAAAACACCTCGTGCTTACTCTTAATAAACTTTTCAAGCCCCTTTGGACTTCGGCTTTTAGCAAGTCGATTTTATGCTCTGTTATGAATGAGGGAGGCCTTTGGCCTCCCCTCCTTCATTACCCATTCATTAGGCCCCCATTACTTTAGAGTAATGGGGACCCTTGGTCTCCTAGAGGCTTTTGGCCTCCCCACTTTGAGATATATAAATAGAGCACCATGGCTCTTAGCGATGGTGACTTATTCTTAGCAATGAAATTCTCTCTCTCTCTCTCTCTTGAGTCCAATTACCTTCTAACACGTTATCAGCACGTGTTCTTCCTTGAGCAAGAAACCAATCCTAAAATCCCCACCAAATTAAACCCCTACGCGCGAAGGAATCTATTGTTGCGGCGAACCGTTGCAGCGATCCATTGCGGCGATCCTTTTAGCGTATTAGGAGCGTGGATTTTTCTTTCTATGGATCTTCTCTTTTTACAATCGTCCCTAGATCTTTGATCTAGAGGTAATCTCTTTTGAACCGTAGAAAATTACAATATATTGATAACTATGATTTTACAAAGCTTATTCTATAGGCATGTATAAATCTATGGCAATTTAATAATCAATATAAAACAAAAAAAACAAAAATTACAGGTAGCTTGCACTTTTGTTTGCTTTTGTACATGCAGCTTGCATCCTTTGGTTCATGTAAGCTTTTTAAACAGTACTATAAAGCATATAGTGAAACATAGCACTGTATATATTTTCTCAACATTGCCCTAACTAACAGTGTTTACTATCGACATAAGCACAAACAGTATTATAAATAAACCTGATACAGCATAGCAATAACTTGACAACCAAAGAATGAATATATTCATATATCGCATTTATGAATCTGATTAGCATAGTGAGATATTGATATAAATTTGATATATTTTGATTTTCTATCTGATAATATTTCAAACTAAAAATAGTTGCTTCTAAATTTCAAAGGTGTGTGAAATTCTAACTATGTATCTCCACTTGGTAGAAACTGTAGTGAAACTTCCCTCTACATTGATTTGGCAGCGAGAGCGTGCTGCTCTTGGGCATTAATATGATTTTATGCCAATTTTGTATCAGTCGACAGTTATATTTTCCTACTGTCATATTTAGACATGCGCAAAAGGATTTCATGATTATGAAGTAAAATGGATAACCTTTAAGTTAGAAAATGGAAGTTCATATCCACTTACAGTCTGTAGTCCGAGCTGGGAGCTAAGTTTCTGTATGCGGCTTATTGACGCAGAACGTCTGAATAATGACATAAGAGCGTCTGTCAGTAGCTTGGGACCATAAAGCCCTTATTAGATCGTTTTAAATTTACTCTAAAAAAACAGTCCATGGGCCTGCAGCCCAAATCTTAAATAAAAAATTTATAAATTCTTTTTGTTGGGCTGTTTTTTGGGCCTGAAGCCCAGTACATAACAATTACAATTAATATGTGTTTAATTTTGCTTATGGGCCTGAAGCCCAAATTAGAATAATAATTTAATTCGTATGTTTATTTGGGCCAGAAGCCCAGTTAATCAAATTGCTGATATTATGTAAAACATCTCTCTTGAATTGTTAATTATTTATGGATTATTAGGATTTTTCAAAATATAAATATCTTAAAGATCCTGAGACCGCTCTGCCATTAGTCACCTAACCTAACGGTGTATGACGTTTCCACGTGGTCTATGAGATAATTATATTTTCTAGTTTCCTTTACCATATGTTTTACTTGAGATATATGCGTGGTTGTTTATTTTTATGCCTGTAGCATATTTAGAACTGCGTGGATGTTTAAATCAGTAAAAATGTGTTTTTCGGGATCGGCCATTGTATACCTATTTACTTTCCTTGCACTTTTATTTTCTTTTGAGAGAATTTGTAAGTGAGGAAATTTGTATTTTAAAGCCAAAGCTCGATGCAACAGCACATAGAATTGATGAAAACTCCTTCAATGGATCATGATGTCGGTCAATGTGCTTGGCTAAGTTTGCTGGACCAACCTAGCTTGACTGGGTAACAAGTGGTCCTGGCTTAGTCAATTCCCTGGCCGCGTCCGCTGGACCGCAAGGAGTCGATTCATGACTGTGTAAGCCAAAGCTCGATGCAACAGCATATGAAGACGGAGATATAGGGACCCAGTTCTGTTTGGGTTTCCAAAGTTGTATTATTTTTCTTTCCTTTTTATGAACTGTAAACGAACTTTGGACTGTTTATTATTTTGGGTATCTGGCCGATCCCCGCATTTTTACTTGTTTATTTCTTTATGCATGAATTTTGAATTTTAATTAATTCATGCTCATTTTAAATTGCGTAGATAAATGGAAAAATTGGCAAGCGTCGATTTCGAAGTCCTTGATTCTGCAGGGACAAATTACCTGAGTTGGCGAGTGGACCTGAAGTTCCACTTGCGTTCGATGGCCCTCCTTGGTTCCATTTTGGCTCCTTCCTCAGCCCCAGCAGCGGCCGAAGCTTCTGCTACATCTAGCAGCAGCCCTACAACCACTGTATCCGATGTAGATAATGCGAAAGCCATAATCTACATTAGGAAACATATAGATCGGACCTTGAAGGCCGAATACTTAACGGTTGAGGACCCAAAGGACCTATGGACAGCGCTGGAAGCACGGTATAAACATCAAATTGATGTTATATTACCCCGTGCCAGTTATGAGTGGGAAAACCTCAGACTTCAGGACTATAAGTCCGTCGCTGAGTACAATTCTGCACTTCATAACATCACCTCACGCCTGAAGTTGTGCTGTGAAGAAGTGACAGAACAGCGCATGTTGGAAAAGACATTTACCTCGTTTCACGAGAAAGATGCAATCCTCATGCAGCAGTATCGTGAACGCAATTTCACGAAATTCTCCGATCTGATCTCATGCCTACTTAGGGCAGAGCAGAATCGAGACTTACTGCTTGCAACTCATAACTTGCGTCCAGCTGGCACTGCCCCTATCCCTGAAGCCCACCACGTTTCTCCCCAGAAGTGGAAAAACAAGAGGAAGGCTAAAAACACTAAAGGGAAAGCTATAATGAAGCAACCAAGAGGTGCAGCTCCACAGACAAACAAAAACAACAAGGGAAAAAGAAACTTCACTTGGAAGCAAAAGAACACCGAGCAAGTGTCACTTCCAAAGAAGAACTGGGAGGATAAATGCCATAGATGCGGCATGACTGGCCATTGGTCCAGAAACTGCCGCACTCCTCGCCACCTCCAGGATCTATACCAGGCGAGCCAGAAGTCTCTACCTGAAACAAACTTGGCGGCTGTTCAGCCACCAACAATGTTTACTGCAAAAGACTTCGAGAACGACGACCTTCTCGATTAAGCACCATCATTTATCTACGCTTTTTAGAAATTCAATGTATCTTCATCTTTATTTGCTTAATTACGAACTTTTATTTTCGAATGAATGTTTACATTTTCGCTCAAATAAAATTTCGTTTTTGCTTATATAGATGATGTCTGAGTGCCTAGTGGACAGTGCCTCAACGCACACAATCCTTCGTGATCATTGCTATTTTAATAGCGTAAATAAATATGACGGTCCTGTTATCACAATTTCAGGACTGTCCCAAATAATCGAAGGATCTGGTGAAGCAATTATATTGCTCCCAAATAACACAAGACTTCAAATAAAAAATGCATTATTCTCTCCTAAATCAAATAGGAATCTCGTAAGTTTCAAGGATTTCCGTTTAAACGGATATCACTTAGAAACCAGAGATGAAAATACGGTTGAATATCTGTATGTAACTCGTCAGAAAGATGACCGGAAGATCATCTGCGAACGATTCAAGGGACTCCCGTCGGGTCTCTACCAAACATACATTCAACCAATAGAAGCCAATACAGAGTTCGAACTCTGGCACAATAGACTTGGTCACCCTGGAACAGCAATGATGCGCCGCATCATCACTGAATCCCGTGGACACAAATTGAAGAACCTGAAGATTCTTCAAAAGGGTGAATTTCCATGTCTCCCTTGTTTTAAGGGAAAACTAATAACGAGACCATCCCTCCTGAAAGTGGGATTAGAGTCTCCTGGCTTCCTTGAGAGAATTCATGGTGACATTTGCGGGCCTATTCACCCCGCAAGTGGCCCATTTCGGTACTTCATGGTACTGATTGATGCATCAACCAAATGGTCTTATGTGTGCCTCTTGTCCACCCGCAACCTAGCTTTTCCAAAGCTATTGGCACAAATAATAAGGTTACGTGCTCATTTCCCCGATAACCAAATCAAGAAACTACGTCTTGATAATGCGGGAGAATTTACTTCACAAGTCTTTGAAGACTATTGCCAAGCAACGGGTATTGAAGTTGAACATCCTGTAGCACATGTTCACACCCAAAACGGATTAGCTGAGTCCCTTATAAAGAGACTCCAATGGATTGCGCGTCCATTGCTTATGCAATCCCAGTTGCCTGTGGATGCTTGGGGGCATGCTATTTTACATGCCGCATCACTTATTAGGATAAGACCCTCTGGAGGTCACACTTTATCCCCGATGCAACTAGCATACGGCGCACCTCCGGATATCTCTCATTTGAGAGTGTTTGGTTGTGCGGTATATGTCCCAATAGCACCACCGCAGAGGACCAAAATGGGTCCTCAGTGTCGTCTAGGTATATATATTGGGTTTGATTCGCCCTCTATTATCAGATACCTTGAACCCCGACGGGTGACGCATTCAAGGCACGTTTTGCAGACTGTGAATTTAATGAGAAATTTTTTCCAAAACTGGGCACACAGTCTAAGAAGCCAGAAGCTTCTGAGACCATTAGTTGGGACCAGAAGTCTTTGTCCCTATATGATCCGCGTACTAATCTGTGTGAAGATGAGATCCTGAAGATCCTTCACATCCAGAATACAGTACATCTTTTACCGGATAAATTCACGGACAACCAGAAGATTGTCCGTTCACACGTCCCTGCTGCCAACACGCCAGCTAGGATTGACATCCCCATAGATGGATGTAGCCCACCGGCAGCAGAATTGGTTGTACCTCAAATGAAAAGAGGACGCCCACCAGGTTCAAAAGATAAAGTTCCTCGAAAGAGGAAGACTCCTGGCGATACTAAGATTATCCCTCCACAGGATGCTGAGCTCAGACCAGCTACTTCTCCCCTCCTGATTTCCCCAGCAGAGGAAACAATAGGAGAAACATCATTAAATTTTGTAC
>JAULAV010001676.1:0-25000 GCA_030789695.1 Scilla litardierei | reverse complement strand
CAATCTTCTTTCCCCTTTTTATTTTTGTTTCATTTTATCTTCGTTTTATATTCGTTGAGAATTGCTTTGCAATTCTGTTTGAGGACCAATTACATGTAAACAGGGAGCTCGGCAGCCATAGGCAAGAAGAGACCTCAACATCTTGATGACAAACTCACCATCGGATTGGCTTGAACCACCGCCACCTGATCAAGCGATGTCTTGGCCTCCTCCCTCCTCATTACCCACACGTTTGGCATTGGCCCCACGACAGATCGGGCCTGCGCTCTCGGGTCGTATTTCACAGGGGCGGTTAGCAAAGCAAGCCTGGCGAAGGGATCCGATAAGGGAGGATGTAGTACCTGATGGCAATGGGGGAAGGCTGCTGCAGAGCCGTCGAAGGGTTTTTGCTCGTCCTCGTCGAAGTGGCGTTCGATGTTCGCAAGCGTCGACAGAAACGACGGGCCCTGCTCATCGTCGCCGCCAAATCCAACCCCAATCATGGCTCGATCCCTCCGCTAGCAGATCTGGGTTGCTGTTAGTGGTGGGTGTCCGATCGTATCCCGATCGTCGACGAAGGGCCCTACTGATCCGACAGCCTCACCGATACACCAGGGGTAGAGGGGAGGGGGAGATCTGAGCGGATGTTTAGCTGTGGGCCTCATTTGCAGTAGCAGCAGCCGGGGGTGGTGTTAGTTGTAGGGGAGAGACCAAATCTGAAGCGTTTACCAAGGATGGGTCCCAAAGAGATGCACGAATGCTTATTCTCCAAAGTTCTCATCATTTAGAATGGAAGGAAAGCAACTGAGAGATTGCAGAAATTCCACATGAAAGCTAATAAAACCGAAAATGTATTGTGTTGGGGTGTTTTCTCACCACTGATTTGTTGACTTGAGGGCTAGAGGTCAACACGCTCATGAGAATCACGTGCGGCCTCCAGAAGAGGGACTCGACTCGTCCGGCTTCGGCTAAGAGCGTGCGGGTCTGCGGGTCGGTGTGCCGAAGGAAATCCTCGGCAAGGCGACGGCCTCCGTAGTGGTGTAGACAAACGGACTCGGAGGCTAGTGCGTTCGGCTGCGGGCTAGCTGGGTGCAGAAGGGTAGCCTCGGTACAACTAGGTCAGCTTGACCTGAATAGATGAGAAAGCTCATCAGGGGGGTCGGACCTTGGTTCCGACCAAGTCCCCTTCGATGCCTAAGTCAGAATGGATCTGAAGGATACTCGGTGGGATCGGTATGTCTTACGGGGAGGCCGATACACGAGTCCTCGGGCCGAGCTATGGAGGAGAGATATAAGGTGGAAGACAAGGTCGTGTAAGAGGAATACCGTAGTCTTTTGGGTATCCAGGAAGTGATCCCACTGTACGTTGTACCTCGAGTCTCTTTATAGGAGCCTTCCACGGCCACGTCTCCTCAACGTCCCCCTCTTTCGCCCCGACAATCTACCACTTTGATGGCATCTCCATGGGTCATGAAGGTGCGTGTAATGGGGCCCCTTAATGGTGATTAAGGGGGCACGCTTTAAGGGGAGTGGTTAACTCCTGCTGACGTAGGCCAGTGGTGGCGCCCGCTTCGGTCCGAGGCCAGCCCGACTCCAAGTCTTTGTGGGGGCCTCGTCGCTTGGCCCGTTCTTCTTCAGGTCCTCCAGCTTGCGACACGGGCCTGGGTCGCTCGGTTTTGTCCCATCCTGGGAGGGTCGTATCAATTTCCCCTATCGCTCGGGCCATTCGAATTCTGACGGTTCGGTTCAAGCGATGTGATCTGTGTGGATTTGACAGGTGCGTCAGTCGAGGCAGCGGCATTGAATGGAAGTCATCATGACACTGCTTAGGTGGACTTCTCCCGCCCTTGGGAGTAGAATTCAAAGTGTCGTTGGTTACTGGATGTCACCACGCGTCCTCCTTCGAATGTCGTGGATTCTGAGAATGTCTCTTGTATAAAATCGCCGTCCTTTCATATTTTTCGTTCGCGCTTTCTAATCTGACCTTGTTCCTCCGAGTGCCAACGAATTCCCCTTCGTCTTTTCTCTTTCGATCTTTTTCAAGGTAATCTCCCTCTTCCTCTTTTGCTTTATTCTATTTGTCCCATAGCTGCATTGAGGATAGGAAGTTCCGCTCATGGGTCTAGTGATCCTTAGGCTCTAGGGTCTGGTAATCCTCCGACTCCGGGGTCTGGTAATCCTCCGGCTCCGGGGTCTGATAATCCTCCGGCACCCTGGCCGGCCCCTGACAAATGGAAGGGTCTGTTGTTTGAGGATCCGGCCCATCGAGATGATGCCCATGCGACGGAGGAGTTCGATGTTCCTCCGGTGATTCTCAGGTCATCGTCCACCGTCCCCTATACTATGGCTGAGGAGATCAGGACGAAGTACCTTTGCCACCCATATGACGTTCGGATTCTCTTCGCCGACGAAAGGATTTGCTTCCCAGGGAGCCGTGAGGTCGGCGTGTATGTTGAGATGTTCCGTATGGGGCTCCACTTCCCTATCCACCCTTTCGTCATCCAGGTCCTGGATTTTTTGGTGGTGGCACTGTGTCAGTTGACCCCTTACTCAATCATGACATTGGTTGTATTCATCATGATCTGCCATGCGCACGGGTTGGAGCCGACCCTGCCCCTCTTCTTCTGCTATTTTTCGGGTTCAGATGCTCGGCCAGGGGTCGTGGCAGCACATCCGCGCCCGATGGGGAGGGAGTGTCTACTAGGTCTGCCCACTGGGTTGGCGGCTGGAGTAGAGATTATGTCTTTGTCACCTTCCTGAAAGACGCCATGATTATGACCGGTTGGGGGTGCCTGTGCCAGTATGACTTGACACTGTCCCTTTTGAGGCCGATCAGGTAGCGGTCAGGCTTTTGTCATCGTTGCCGCTAGTGGAGAGGTCGGTCTGGCCTTTGCTGGATGACCTCCTCCTCAAGAACGTCATGTGTTCCCCTGGTAGGCATTTTCTTATTTCCACCATTCCCTTTTGCTTACCGTGACCTTCTTTCCTTCTGCAGAGATGGCCGGCCGAGAGTTCAGCTGTGATGTTTGCGAGCTCATTTACCGGGGGGCCAATAGCGGGTGTAGAAACTCTTCTGGCCATGCACCTCGGCACACGGTGGAGGAAGAGATTCGTGCGGCCAACGTTGCGGTGGGGACGGTGGAGCCGGTGGTCGTCTCCATGCTACCGTCCCAAGTTGTCGTTGATTCCCCCGTGGCAAGGAACTTGACCGGCTATAACCCCGATCCCACCCGTGCTGAAGGGTGCGCCGGGGGCACCGGTCAAGGCTCCCGAACACCGGTCAGGAACTGTGGGGGAGAACGGAAGCGCCCCCCTTCAGATTCTAGAGGGCCCAAGGAGGAGGAGAAGAAGAAGGTGGGGGAGAGCAGGTCCTCGACGGTGCCTGACCCGCCGATCATCTCGGGGGTGACCCTCCCGCTGGCGAAAGTGGCCGCCTTTGCCAGCCGAGCTGAGCAGTCACCGATCAGTTTGGGGGGTACCCTGTCCATGTTTGAGGCTGGCCCGAAGGTCCCGCCCAGAGGGTCGGCCTTCATCGATCGAGAAGTGGCCGTCCAGCTGGTGCATGGTTCCGTCATCCCGAGGGACCGCTCCTTTTTGAGAGGGTCCGCTCTGATCGCTTAGCGAACTCCCTGGTCTGGCAGCTCCAGTAGGTTGGTCTTTTTGTTGCTTCCAACTCCGCTTTGTGACGGTCCTTGCTAATCCCTGTTGCCCTGCAGGCTTCAACAATGGCCGTAGAGACACAGCGCCGTGCGGAGCATAGGGACAGTCTCGACGTGGCCTTGGTGCAGGAGCACCTGAGGGATGAGGCAGCCGAGATGGCTACCGAAGAGGCCTATTTAGAGGCTCATCATTCGCGGCACCAGGTCGACGAGCTAACCTCCAAGGTGAGGAACTTGAGGGAGGCCCTGGCAACTGCCGAGAGATCTGCTCAGGAGGCAGAGGAGACATTCCGTCGGGAGAGGAACGAGCTCTAAGCCAAGCTAGTGGCCCTGCAGCAATCGCACCCTGCCCGACTCGTCAAGGAGGTGGAGAGGGGTTACGAGGAGTTCCTGGCACCGAGGATCGTGGAATCCCTCCGGGGGGGCGTTCCAGGTCTATGAAGACATCCTGGCCCCGAGGATCGTGGGAGGCCTTTCGAGACGGTTTTTAGAGGTTCGAGGAGCGAGTCCGGTAGACGCTTCCTCGTCCTCCGGTTGGTCCTGAGGAACCCGTTCAATCGTGGCAGGGTGAGGCCCACAGGGATGCTTCTTCTCGGGCCCCAGCATCGTAGGCGATGTGCCCCCGTTTTTGTTCCCTCCCTTGTAAAGAACAATTTTGAATTTGAAAGCTAACTCCGTTTCTTTGAAATTTTTACCTTCTTGTGTGTTGTCATAATTTTGTCTACTTTTGTCAAGTGTTCTCTGGACCGTGCTTCTGACTCTTTGTTGCCCCCTCCCACTGTTCATGCCGAGGCAGCCCATTGGTTTGAGTTGCGGGAGGCTTTCTTCTTGCCGGCTGAGTCATCGTCTTATCAGGGTGTTTAGCCTGCTTGGGGAGTTGCCCCCAGCCTTGTGGACGATCGTAATGATCGGCCTACTGAGAGGTTGCCCCAAGCCTTTAAGGACGATCAGAGCGATCGGCCTGCTGGGGGAGTTGCCCCTAGCTCTGTGGTCGATCGAAGCCATCGGTCTGCTGAGGGAGTTGCCCTCAGCCTTATGGTCGATCTTATGAGCAGCCTGCTGGGGGAGCTGCCCCAGCCATACGGTCGATCGTTGTGAGCGGCCTGCTGGGGGAGCTACCCCCAGCCTTACGGTTGATCGTCGTGATCAGCCTACTGGGGGAGTTGCCCCAGCCTTATGGTCGATCGTTGCGATCGGCCTGCTGGGGGAGTTGCCCCAGCCTTACGGGCGATCGGAGCGTTTGGCTTACCGGGGGAGTTGCCCCCAGCTTTACAGGTGATCAGAGCGATCGGCTTGCTAGGGTGTGTCGTGCTTTGTTTGCTCAAAGGGACAGAGCCGACCCTTCGCCTTTTCGCCCGATTTTTCTACTTGAACCATCACAAGTCTGGAGCCTGTCTCTACATCAGTGCCCGTTCGAAGAAGAGCTTGGTGTTGGGGTTACCAACTTCCATAAAGCATTGGAAGGGGGAGTATGTCTTCGTGGGCTTCCCCCGAAGGTAGGTTTTTTGGCCCGATGGGGGGAAACAAGCTCCTTGCTGGGGGAGATCGATGATTTCCAGGTTGACGTTTTCCGATCCTCCAAGGATGTTTTCTCGCAAACATCTCGTCCTCTGCTGGGTTGAGCAGACGGTCCTGGGAGAATCGCATCAACTCGCTTGATAGTCGGTCTGCCAGGCCGGTGCCAAGTAAATGTCACCGGGCTTTCAGTTGAACGGATGTTCAGCCTGCCGAGGGGTTTCCCTCGATCGTAAGGTCAAATGGGTGATCGTCCTACCGGGGGACTTACGTCCAGCCTTACGGTCGATCGGGTGATCGACCTGCTGGGGGAGTTGCCCCAGCCTTATGGTCGATTGGGTCAGTCGGCCAGCTGGGGGGGCTACCCCCAGGCTTACGGTCGATCGATGGACCGGCCTGTTGGGGGAGTTGCCCCCAGCCTTACGGTCGGTCGGGTCGGTCAGCCATCTGGGGGAGCTACCCCCAGGCTTACGGTAGATCGATGGACCGGCCTGCTGGGGGAGTTTCCCCAGCCTTATGGTCGATCGGGTCGGTCAGCCATCTGGGGGATCTATCCCCAGGCTTACGATAGATCAATGGACCGGCCTACTGGAGGAGTTACCCCCAGCCTTACGGTCGATCGTTGTAATCGGCCTGCTGGTAAGTTTTCCCTAGCCTTATGGTCGATCGTTGTAATCGGCCTACTGGAGGAGTTGCCCCAGACTTACGGTCGATCGAAGCGATCGGCCTGCTGGGGGAGTTGCCCCCAGCCTTACGTGGGATTGCTGTGATCGGTCTGCTGGGTGAGTTGCTCCTAACCTTATGGTCGATCGAAGCGATCAGCCTACTAGGGATGTAGCCCCCAGCCTTACAGGCGATCAGAGCCATCGGCTTGCTGGGAGAGTTGCCCCCAGACTTACGCGCGATCGTTGTGATCGGCCTACTGGGAGAGTGGCCCCAGCCTTACAGTCGATCGTTTTGATCGGCCTGCTGGGGGAGTTGCCCCCAGACTTACAGTCGATCGTAGCGATCGGCTTACTGAGGGAGTTGCCCCCAGCCTTACGGTCGATCGTTGTTATCGGCATGCTGGGGGAGTTGCCCCCAGCCTTACGATCGATCGTTGTGATCGGCTTGCTGGGGAGTTGCTTCCAGCTTTACCAGAGATCGTTGGGATCGGCCTGCTAGGGGAGTTGCCCTAGCCTTATAGTCAATCGTTGGGATCAGCCTGCTGGGGGAGTTGCCCTAGCCTTATGATCGATCAGAGCGATCGGCATGCTGGAGGAGTTGCCCCCAGCCTTACAGGCGATCGTTTTGATCGACCTGCTGGGGGAGTTGCCCCTAGCCTTATGGTTGACCGTGAGGTCCGTTGTGATAGGGCGGGAAGAGACACGATTGCTTCAGTGAGAACTTGCATTTCATTCTCTGAACCGGGAATACATTTGAAAGGAAAAAAGCTAGGAAGATAATGGCGAGCTAGTCTCGCCCGGGGGAGAAGCTGCAGCTGATTGTCCCGCCTCCTCACTCGGTAATGCGCAGAGCGGTCTGGACAATGTTCACCTTTTTTTCCTTTGTCCTTCTGTTTGGACGTCCCCTCTCCGGGGGTTGTCTTTGGGCCGGCGATAAAGTTCTTCAGGAGCCCGTGACTGATCAACTTGTCTATTTCTTTCTTCAGGTGCCAGCATTCATCGGTGTCGTGGACGTTGTCTTTGTGATACCTGCAGTATGTCTCCTCGTCCTTCTGCCACCATTCATCTTCGGGGGCGGCTTGCTGATGTTGCCCTCTTTCTGAGCCTGTGTTAGGACGGTGTCTTGAGTAGCGTTTAGCCTAGGGGGGTCGCGCTTCCTCCTTGTGCTGCTTTCCCCTTGCCTTCTTCTCCTGCTTGTGGTCTTCTAGCTCGCAACGCTCGCTTTCATCCCGTTTGGAGCCCCGCTTGGCTCCTACGGGGAGACCTCCTTCCTCTGCTGCGAATGCCTCTTTCGTCAGCATGTAATGCTCTACCCGGGCTATTACATCAGCGAGGTCCCTCACGGGTTTGTTGTGCAGCGACTTCTTTAGGCCCCTATGTCGAAGCCCTTACTTCAGGGCCGTTTTCACGACCATCTCTGGGCAACTCTCCACATTCAGCCTCTCGATGTTGAAGCATCTCATGTAGCTCCTTAGGGATTCGCCCGGCCTCTGTATCACAATGAACAGAAGCTCCGAGTCCGGCTTTATTTGTCGGTCGGCCATAAATTGCTTGTAGAATTTCTGGTATATGTCCTGAAAGTTACTGATGGAGTGGTTGGGGAGGCTGTGGTACCAACTCTTGGCGGACTTCCGGAGAGTGGAGTAGAATCCGCGACCAAGCAGGGCATCGCCGGCCCCTTGCAAAGCCATGACTCCTTCGTAGTCCATCACGTGATCTTTTGGGTCCCCCGTGCAGTCGTATTTCTCCAAGGTTGGCACCTTGAACCTGGATGGTACCCACGCATCGGTAATGCTCCTTGCTAATGGGTAGCGGTCGTCCCTGGGGCCTCCGTGGCTTGCCAGTGCTTCAACACGAGGGCCAGGCTGCCACAGTAGGCTGACAGGGGTTCGGGGAGAATCCGCTCGACGCCCATCCTGACTGGTGATTAGGGTCGGTCACCGAGCGCTTCTCCTCTGGCAGCGATCTTCCCAACCCATATGCCTCCTCTGGCATGGGCTCCCGCTCCAACCCTATCGATCCTCGGTGGTTCGATGATTGGGCGACCGTCGGCGTGCTGAGCGTGGTCGCCAGGACGAGGCCGTGGTTGAATCGTCTCTGGTCCACTCGGGCCTTCCATCCGCCTCATCCTTGAGTGAGGTGGGGGTGAGGGACCGCATTGGGATGAAGTTCGGCATGGTGAATCGTTGCTCTGGGTTGGCGCCCTCACCACTGTGGTCAGTGACCAGGGATGAGCGCAGCGGATGGCGAAGGTCCTGTCGGTCGGGATGGCTGGTGAGCCCCCTTCCGGGAGGCGTGGGTTGCCCGCAAGCTATTGGATCACCGTGGCCAGTGTCCGGAAGTGGTCGTTCGTCTCTTGGGCAAAAAGACGGAGTTTTCCTGAGTCACCGACCGTGTGTCGTCGGTGTCCTCGGTGGTGTGGCTGTGCCCGTTTTCGGTCAGGACGTAGTTGCCATCCTCATGGATGGGGGCATGCGTCCTGTTCCATTGCAAACTGACTACATTTTGGTGATGTGGTTGTATTAACGTGGTGATTCTCGGTTCCCGCAGATGACGCCAGATGTTTTGGGGTGTTTTCTCACCACTGAATTGTTGACTGGAGGGCTGGAGGTCAACACGCTCGTGTGGATCACATGCGGCCTCCAGGAGCGAGACTCGGCTCGTCCGGCTTCAGAAAAGAGCATGCATCTCCATGCGTTGGCGTGCCGAAGGGAATCATCGGCAAGGCAACGGCCTCCGTAGGAGTGTATACGAACGAACTCGGAGGCAAGTGCGTTCGGCGCGGGCTAGCTGGTCGTCGCAGGGTAACCTCAGCGCGGCTGGATCTGCTTGACCTGAATAAACGAGAAAGCTCATCAAGAGGGTCGGACCTTGGTTTCGACCAAGTCCCCTCTGATGCCTAAGTCAGAACAGATCTGAAGTATGCTCGGTGGGATCGGTATGGCTCACGAGAAGGCCGATATGCGAGTCCTCAGGCCGAGCTATGGAGGAGAGATATAAGGTGGAAGACATGGTCGTGTAAGAGGAATACCTCAGTCTTTTAGGTATTCAGGAAGTGATCCCACTGTAATTGTGTAGAGGAATATGCCCTTAGATCATTTGTATTTGATGCAAATGAAGATTTAAGCCTAGAGAGGGACTAATTTGCATATGATGCAAAAGAGATTAAATGTGTCTTAAATTATTTAAGACTATATTTAATTAAATAAACGCGTTGAAAAGGTTACCTAGATGACGGGATCGTCCCGCTCTAAACGCAGGTTCAAACCGCATCAAAAACGGAGTCCAAATGCACAAGTTATAGCCAAAACAAGTCGGCCCAAACTGTTGGGTTGAAACCAGCGAAAATGGAGGCCCACCAAGCCCGAATTTTCTGGTTAGGGTTTTTCGAAACCTGGGATTTTCTTGACGGCTACGTTTCTAAGAGAAGCATGACTTTTGGCTAACTTTGGACAATTGTTTGAAGGGTCAAACGGACTCGGATTGACGAGCCGTTTTTTCCTACGCGTTCACCGTTGAACCCTCTTCGATTTGGTAGGTTGTACCAACATTTCTCCATGCCCGAATTTTCTTGTTAGGGTTTTTTGAAACCTGGGATTTTCTTGACGGCTACGTTTCTAAGAGAAGCATGACTTTTGGCTAACTTTGGACAATTGTTTGAAGGGTCAAACGGACTCGGATTGAAGAGCCGTTTTTTCCTACGCGTTCACCGTTGAACCCTCTTCGATTTGGTAGGTTATGCTACAAACGGTCAAACATTTCTCCATGATCGAGATACTCATCTCGATATCTGTTTGACCTTGCATAAAGTCTCAGGACTTTACCTAAGTTGATATCTAATGATAACTACATTATAATATAACTTAGATAAATCATTACCAAACAGCTTACTGTTATTTCGAACAAGACGTTTGTGCTATTCACACAGAGATAAAATTCGAGGAAGTTTGCCCTTTGTGAAAGGCAAACTAACTTGATTTAATTAATCCCAAATTAATAGTCCCACCTCAGTTGTGGAGAAAAGGGGAGAGTCAGCCGCCTCTATAAATAGAGGCCCTCCCCCTTCCTCATAACTCGTCCCAAGCTCTAAATCTGAGCGGCTCTCATAAATGTTGGAGCACGCTCAGGTCTAGGATTAAATTAAATATTTCTCTATCTCCCTAATATTTTTGCCTTACTCTTGAGGGCTCTAGCAAAGCAGCAAAGGAGTTCGGATTCAGATCCGAAATCTAGGCGGAGGTTTCACTCGCGTGAAACTTTCTTCGGCTCGTGGTTGGCTCGACGACACGGGATTGATCGCCTCGGGATGCGGAGCGGTTCGAGGAGCGGTTCGGGAAGCGGTTCAAGGAGCGGCTCGACGTGGGACGGGAGCAGCTCGGAAGACGGTGCGGAACATCTCGCCTGCTCCAGGGTTGAGATTCCAGGTATGTGTTTAAGCATTAGTTTAATTTAATCGCAGTAGGCTAGATCCTTCTTGGGATGGTCAGACCCATCCCAAGTCGGCATAGATCTTGGATTAGGGTCTTGGACCTTAGGGTTAAATGTTAATTAGATTAACATGTTTATTTTTCCGCTGCTTTTCTGTCTATGTTCCGTCCGACTTAGGACGGGCATAGAGTTTTTGTGCCCTAAGGGTCCCAGAAAACCTTTCACATTGTACCTCGAGTCTCTTTATAGGAGCCTTCCACGGCCATGTCTCCTCAACGTCCCCCTCTTTTGGCCCGACAATCCACCACTTTGATGGCGCCTTTATGGGTAATGAAGGTGGGTGTAATGGGGCCCCTTAATGGTGATTAAGGGGATGCACTTTAAGGGGAGCGGTTAACTCCTGCTGACAAAGGCCAGTGCTGGCACCCGCTTTGGTCCGAGGCCGGCCCAACTCCAAGTCTTCGTGGGGGCCTCACTGCTTGGCCCGTTCTTCTTCAGGGCCGCTGGCTTGTGACACGAGCCTGGGCCACTCGGTTTCGGCCCATCCTGGGAGGATCGTATCAAGTATCATCTGATAATGGAGTAGCTGTTGGGGTATGTATGCCCTCAGATCATTTGTATCTGATGCAAATGATATTTTAAGCTTAGATAGGGGACTATTTTTGCATGTGATGCAAAAGGAGTTAAATGTGTCTTAAATTGTTTAAGACCATATTTCATAAAATAAATGCGTTAAAAAGGTTACCTGGATGACGGGATCGTCCCGCTCTAAACGCATGTTCAAACCGCGTCAAAAACGGAGTCCAAATGCACAAGTTAGAGCCAAAATGTAACGGTTGGTTTTTGTATGATGATATTTATTTAAATATATATAATTGTTTGTCTTTTCCTTCTTCTTTTTCGTATCTCATTTCCCCTATCTGGAGCTGAACGTACTTCATGACGCTCTTATGTTAGAGCCAGACTCATCCTAGAAGCCCTAGAACCTATCCCGAAGCTTCACACTTCATTTGGAGACTTTATGTGCATTTTAGTCTGTTCAAGAACGAATACCGACCGACTAGATGCCCATCTAGTCGGTCAGAATCTATTCATGGACCGACTAGTTCCCCTTTGATTTTTTTCACTGAGTTACTGTTTCCACTTAGTCGGTCTAAGTTCATCCACCCACCGACTAGTTGTGAAACTAGTCGGTCAACCCTTCTTCACAGACCGACTAAGTTAGAGATCATTTCATGCAGTCGAGTTACTGTTTTCCATTAGTCGGTCAAAGAACGAATACTGACCGACTAGTTGACGAACTAGTCGGTTAGGCTTTTTTCTCAGACCGACTAATTTTCAAAACTTCTTGTCGACCACTTCCATCCTTTAGTCGGTCAATGAACACTGGCCGATCGACTAGGTTGCAAACTAGTCGGTCGACGAGCCTTCACAGACCGACTAAATCTGTAAACCCTATACCGACACTGTTCTCTGTTTGCTTTTAGTCGGTCTCAGTTAGACGACCGACTGACTAGTTCTCAAACTAGTCGGTCGACCACCCTTCACTGACCGACTAATTGACCCCGAAACCCTAATTTCTGACCTAGCCGCCGTTTGTTTTTCTAATTTAAACACGCGGCTGTTTTTCTTTTCTCCTCATTATTTTTAGCCATCTTCTTCCCCAAACCTATCTCCTCCTCTTTCCCGGCCTCTTCTTCCTCCTCCTTTGCGCCCTCCACCTTCTCCAAGGTTCTTCTCCCCTTCCATCCTCCTTTTCTTTCTCCTTTCTCTTCTTTCTCCTGTTTCTTCTTCTCCTTCCTATTTTTCCCCACAAAAAGACGACCACCCTCATCACCTCAGATCTAACGACGACGACCCCGGGAGACGCCGAGATCTTCGCCACCACCTACGAAGGCCGGTGACACCACCAACGATCAACGTTCCTCGCTGCGCTACCCGCGGCCTAGGAATTTCCGGACGACGCAAAGCTTCCGCCTTTTTCCAGATCTGCCACCGGATCTCCGCATGAACGTCAAATCAGGTTGGTTCCCTAAACTCGTAGGAACCCACACTATAGATAATCAAAACCCAAATTAAAATCAGCAACTAAATCAATTAAATTTACTTTCCGGTGATCCTTAAAATGTTGTGCAACCGTAGATAAATCGACGGATGAACTTTATGCATGTGCACATAGGATAGATCGTCGATTAGGTTAAATGCATTAAAAATGTGATTTTGATGAATAGGATAGTCCCGATAACCTAGACACAACCCTAATAGGAATTATTGAATCGCGATCTGACACCGTCACCATGTCACGATTTTCATACGTTCTTTCACCGACGAGACATTTAGACGGGACGTTCCAGGAAGACGACGCACTCGCCACCGCAGGCAAGTGTACCACTTGCGTTCTTGGCCATGTTTAGGCCTTGGTCTTGCTAGAATTGATAGTTTGGAACAATGAGAACCGGACGTGAAATGATAGCGTCCAGGACGCCCTTGATGGCTCAGACCTGACAACGAAGTCCGGGTCCAACAACAACAATTTTGACATCATAGGATTGACATGCGTGTGTGTGAGTTGTGGACACCCTAGTACAACCCCTCCTGTTTTGTCGTGTCATGTCCCTTTCGTTTTCCATGTCCCGTTCCGTCTTGCACAGCCCGCTGGGCAATAGGGCACTCGCCAAGCCAGAGCGAGTGATCCCTTGTACTGATTCACAACCCGATGGGCAATAGGGCACCTGTCAAGCTAGAGCAGGTGATCCCTTATACTGATACACAGCTCAGAGAGTAATAGGGCACTTGTCAAGCTAGATCAAGTGATCCCTAGTCCTGTCATGATTCTTGGGGTTTTGGGGTAGGGTTGAGCGTGCACATGACAAGAGGGTCTGATCCCCGTCGAACCGTAAAGGCGTGAACCCTTTTCGTGTCTTGTCTTGTCCTGTCTGGCTTTCCATGTTCCATCTTGTCTTGACACCTGTAGGCTAGTCCCATAGTCGGTAGCACTCGCTACGACTACTACTTGTCGTGTTTTACTTTCTTGCTGCGTGTACTTTCGTTTGTTCGCCAGTTATAACCTCAGCATGTTAATCAACCAGTAAAACGTTGTTAAATAATTGGTACACTTGTAGTTTTGTCTAACCTCTTCTTGTAGACCTTACCTGACGTACAGTTCCTTCTTCTGGTGTTGTACGTCAGGGATCGAGCCAGTGTACGTCGAGGAGACTGACTTGCTAGCTGACGAGGAGCCAGAGAGTGTTGATCCGGAGGACGACCCTGAGGAGGACCAGAGCTAGAGGCCTCTCGTTGCAGTTTCCAGATATATCCATTTCTTTTAGTTGGATGCGTAGCACCTTTTGTTTCCTCGTTTAGGTCGGGTGCTTGCACCGTTAGATTTTCTTTTCTGCAGTTGTAGGCCTTCGGGCGTTGAGACTTTGTACTTTGGATATGTTGAAATAAAGAAATGTGATGTATTTCTTTCTTTTACTTTTATTGTTCTGTACTAATATGCAGGGACCTGTACCTTCGTCTTGGTACCACACAGACGCATATTGGGTCAGGGCTCCTTAGCTCTGTCCTAAGCGGGCCTAGTCACGCTTCGCCTTCGCTGTTTTGGGAAGCAGGGCGTGACAGGTTTTAGTGGTGGCCCATGTAGGTCCACGTCCCAATCTTTCTGCAAGTACAGAACAGTAAGAGTAAAGACATTCATTTTGATATTCAAACATTGTACGAGTCTAATCTATGTTTTCGTTCCTGAATACAGGATGGCTGGGCGACGCGTTACTCGATCCTCGAATTCGAGTGATGACGGTCCGGAGGACCAGGGTGCAGAGTTCCGCTAGTTCCTTGGTGTGATACGAGAGATGCTTGATGTGCAGCATCAGCTGGTGCAGCAGTCTCACCGTGCTGCACAGGCCCCACCTGTTGCACCACCTCCACCTCCGCCCATTCCGTGAGCTGCTCCAGGAGTGAAGCAGTTCAACGAACTTCAGCCGAAGACCTTCTCTGGGAAGGAGGGACCTCTGGGTGCCGATGAGTGGATCCAGAGCACTGAGGAGAAGTTGATTGCTGCCAAGATTCCAGATGATACACGGGTGGAGATCGTGAAGATGCAGTTGACTGAGATTGCCCGCAACTGGTGGCGCATTGAGGAGAGGCGCCTGCAGAAGCCGGTGGAGTGGAAGACTGTCACGCCCCGCTTCCCTAAAATGGAGGCGAGACATGAGAAGGTCCGCTCAGACGTGGAGCTGTGAAGCTGCACGCCTGATAAGCGTCACTAAATCAAATGCAGGTCCCTGTAACCACGAACGGAACAAAGATAATAACCAAAGAGAGACAGGAATAAATTTCAATCTCAGAATTGTCCAAATATAAATATGAGTTCAACATCCAGAAAAGCCACCAGGCTACAACGAAAAGAGTCTAAGGCCAAAACACAGCCAACAATCAAAAGTACAAGGTAAAACAAAGGTGCTACGCACCGACAACTAACAGCAACTAATAGACGACTCTAAACGGCCTCTAAGACTGGTCACCAGTGTCCACGTAGTCCCCGTCAACCACTGGCTCAGGCTCGACGTCCTCAAACACCTCGTCCTTAGCAACAAACTCTGGCTCAGGATCTAACATGTGACACCCAAAAGAGAGAGGGGCACATGTCAGCAAGTCTAAAAATAGACTTGAGCAAGGAAACTGAAAGTAACTAACAACCTAGCAGTTATAATATTATGCAATGACATGACATTTAAGTATGATGCAACAGTTTAAAAGAAGAGACAATCACGCACGATGTAGCAAAAGCTACCAATCACTATTTCACGAATCACTTATCACGATTTTCACTTTGTGCTCAGAGTTTCCGTCTTTTGGCTGAAGTAGCTGTACTGGCTAACTTCTACGCTCAAGCGAACGTTTAACCCTACCCCTCCACGTGTATCGAGCATTGGGATTAGCAACACACTATTGCTCGCTTCTGGATCACGAGCCAGGAAGTGTATTTCACTATGGCATAGGGGTGCACCTAGCCGGATCACTGTGTAGGATTCAAGATCCTACTCGCCACAGCTTACATTTTAAAAGTAGCGTGTGCTACGCAATCACGATGAACAATCAATGTATGCAATGACATGAACACATATTTGTGTACCATTAATTGAAATTAAACATGACATACAAGCATGATGAAGGTGACGGATCTAGCTTCGTTGTCAAGCTAGATCAAAGGGTGTCTAGGCAGCTATCCTTTCACTGCCTAGTCTCTTTTACGCTAAAACAAGGAAATTGGCCTAAGGACATGGCCTAAACAAAGGGTTGGCAAGTTTCACTTGCCTGATACCGACGATGACGATCGACGGTAAACGTCTCACAACTTATATTCTATGGGATGGGATCGCTGTTATGGCAAAACAACATTTAGAACGATCACCAAAACGGATTTCATAATATGACCCTATATCGTCTAATGAATCGTTTTTAATTAGGTTTTCTAATTACGGTGTGGTTTAAAAGAGATTAAGGGATAGATCTACTAACCGTAAGAGTAGCGAACGAATGACGCCAAAACAGATCTTGCTTCGGCGACGGAGAATGATCCCGGGAAGTCACGGCTGAAAACGAGATCCCAGCGGCCTAGAGAAGGTGGCCGGCGCAAGAAACAACGAGAGGGAAGCTTCGAGGATGAAGGAAATGGCTTGGGGAAAGTTGGGGATGATTTGGGGAAGAACTTGGCTCAGAAAAGATGAAGAAAGAATGAAAGAATCAAAGAGTTTAAATAGAAAATAAAAGGGAGGCTGGAACAAAACCTAGGGTTTCAGGGTCGATTAGTCGGTCAAAGAAGACCTGTTGACCGACTAGTTTAAGAACTAGTCGGTCGGTCGACCAACTGTGACCGACTAAAATCAAACAGTAACCTCTGAAGGAAAAATGAACTTTGATTTAGTCGGTCAAAGAACAACTGCTGACCGACTAGTTTGCAACCTAGTTGGTCGAAAAACGTTCTTAGACCGACTAACGACAAACAGTAACTCGACTGTACAGAAGAACTCAGACTTAGTCGGTCTGAGTACAAAACTTAACCGACTAGTTTAACAACTAGTCGGTCGAAAGATGAACTTAGACCGACTAAACAGAAAGAGTAACTCAGCTAAAATTAATTCGTTGAACTAGTCGGTTCCTGAAGGATGGCCGACCGACTAGATCACAATCTAGTCAGTTGGTTCTCCTTCGTGAACCAACTAAGATGCACCAAAAGTGCCGAAACGAAGAGCCAAGCTTCGGGAAGATTTCTATGGTCTCTAGGATCACTCTAACTCTAAAATTAAGGCGTTAAGAAACTAATCGTAAGAATTTCTATCGGAAAAGCACACAAGGAGGGAACATCCAATATTATTCATATAAAATAGTTATTACAAAAACCGGTCGTTACAAAGACTTTTCGCTACATGTTCAAGGAGAAGTACTTCACCAAGGCAACTAGGAGAGAGCTGATGGGCAGATTCGTGGATCTGAAGCAGGGGGACATGACAATCGATGAGTATGAGGCTGAGTTCAAGATGCTGAGCCGTTTTGCCCCGCATATGGTGAAGAAGGAGGAGAACCGAGCTGAGCGGTTCCATCAGGGACTTCGTCTGAAGGTCCAGGCTTCCATGTCCTCTGCTAGTTTCTCGACTATGAGGGAAGTGTTAGATGCTGCGAAGAACCATGAGACAATTTCGCACCTGCCTGACACTCCAGCGGACAGAGGGAAGCGCCATATGGAGCAGTACCGGCCACCTGCCAGGCCTGTGATGAGGCCAGTCCAGACTGTGCCATTCAAGAGACCTAGAGCACCAGTGCAGCATCAGAGCAAGGGTCCGTGCCATTTCTGCGGCAAGCCCGTACATGTTCAGACCAACTGTCGGAGGAAGCTGGGTCTGTGCCTACTTTGTGGAGATGCTTCGCATGCTGCAAAGGATTGTCCTAGAGCCCGCACTGTTGTTGTTGGAGCGCCAGCCCCGTTGCAGATGAGGGCGCCTGCCCCAGTCCAGAGAGGACCTGCTGTTCGTGGACCACCCTTGGTGCCACAGAGGCAGATGTACCAGCGAGCGGTGCAGCCTCAGAGGCCGGCCTATACCATGACAGCTGTTGAGACTGAGGAGCTGGATGGAGTTATTGCAGGTAACTCCTTGACTTAGTCTTTTCATTTCATAGTTAGACCTTATTGCTAGTTTTGTTAGTGTTTCTTGTTTGTTTGATTGCTAGAGTAGTGTTGTGACCTTAGACCTTTGTTTCCTAGGCACCATTCTAGTGTCCTCTCACCCTGCTTTGGCTTTGTTTGACTCCGGTGCATCTATATGCATCATATCCTGGAGGTTTATAACAAAGCACTCCATTCCTACCCACACACTTCCTAAGTGTTGGGACATCACTATAGGGAATAGAGTGGTGACTGTGAACATGGGATGTCGATCGATTCCTCTAGTGGTCAGTGAACATGAGTTATACGCAAATTTCATCGTCCACGATCTGTCGCATTTCGATGTCGTCCTTGGCATCGATTGGCTGGGAGATTTCCACGCTTCGATCGACTGTCACATCAAGAGAGTGGTATTCCGGATTCCAGGCCATCCGGAGTTCGAGTTCCGCAGCAGAGATGAGTCGCTTGGGCCCATCAGATTTCAGGCCAAGCCGGAGGTGCCGGTGCTAACAGCTATGCAGATGGAGTTAGACCGACCAGCGGTTGTCAGAGACTTTGACAACGTCTTTTCGGAGGATATCTCGGGTCTACCACCCGACAGAGCTTTAGAGTTCAGCATTGATCTGATGCCGGGTGCGCAGCCGATATCGAAGGCGCCGTATAGGATGGCTCCCGCGGAGCTAGAGGAGCTGCGGAAGCAACTAGATGAGCTGTTGCAGAAGGGTTTCATCCACCCTAGTGTGTCACCGTGGGGTGCACCAGTGTTTCTTGTGAAGAAGAAGGATGGGTCCCGCAGGATGTGTGTGGACTATCGAGGATTGAATGATGTCACCGTGAAGAACAAGTATCCGTTGCCGCGCATCGATGACATTTTTGATCAGATGGGAGGTTCGAGAGTTTTCTCGAAGTTGGATTTGAGAAGCGGATACCATCAGTTGAAGGTTAAGAAGGATGACATTCCGAAGACGGCTTTCCGGACGAAGTACGGGCACTATGAGTTCGTGGTTATGCCTTTCAGCGTGACCAATGCTCCAGCTGTGTTCATGAACCTGATGAATTTGATTTTCTACGACTTCTTGGATAAGTTTGTTGTGATTTTCATCGATGACATTCTTGTTTATTCGAAGTCTGAGGAGGAGCACAGATGTCATCTGAGGACAGTGCTAGAGACGCTGAGGCGACACAAGCTGTATGCCAAGTATAGCAAGTGCGAGTTCTGGCTGGACAGAGTCGCATTCCTGGGACACGTGGTGTCCGGTGATGGCATATCTGTAGATCCGGAGAAGGTCAGAGCAGTTCAAGATTGGCCGACTCCGCAGTCAGCATCCGACATCAGGAGTTAACTTGGTTTAGCAGGCTATTATCGGTGGTTCATCAAGGATTTCTCGAAGATTGCTGAGCCGATGACGAAGCTGACGAGGAAGGACGTGGAGTTTCTGTGGTCAGATGCTTGTGAGGAGGCGTTCAGTATCTTGAAGGCGAGATTGACCACGGTGCCGGTTTTGGCTGTACCGGATCGAAGCGGAGGCTTCGAAGTGTATTGTGATTCATCAGGGAAGGGCATAGGATGCGTTTTGCATCAGCATGGCCACATGGTCGCGTAGGCTTCTCGTCAATTGAGGACGCACGAGAAGAATTACCCGACGCACGATCTGGAGTTGGCAGCAGTGATCTTTACATTAAAGATCTGGAGGCACTTCTTACTGAGTGAGAGCGTGAAGATTTTCACCGATCACAAAAGTTTGAAGTACATATTCACGCAAAAGGAGCTCAACATGCGTCAGAGACGATGGTTGGAGCTCATGGCTGACTACGAGATAGATTTGTAGTATCACCCGGTGAAGTTGAACATAGTGCCGGATGCTTTGAGTAGACTTACCACTGCTATGATGCATACTACTGATTGGAAGATTCAGCAGGAGCTGAGAGATATGGATTTGGAGGTCGTCCTACCTGGTGTGGTTCTTTCATTCATGAATTTGCAGATTCAGTCCACGATCGTGGATCGGATCAAGGCAGCACAGGCAGGAGATCCAAAGCTACAGAGGATCAGGAGGCAGGTTGAAGATGGACTGCGAGCAGAGTTCGTGATTCATGAGGATGGTTCGCTGCGGTACGGTAGCAGACTCTGCATACCTGCAGGTGATGTTCGGGAGGAGCTTTTGAGCGAGGCTCATAGCTCGCCTTATTCTATACATCCTGGTGGTACCAAGATGTATAAGGACCTTCGACTGAATTACTGGTGGATTGGCATGAAGAGGAGTGTGGCACGGAGCGTTGCCAAGTGTTTGATATGCCAACAAGTGAAGGCCGAGCACCATCGTACTGCTGGATTGCTACAACCGCTTCCTATTCCGGAGTGGAAGTGGCAACATATTACGATGGATTTCGTGACTGGTTTACCTCGGACCCCGAAACAGAACGACGCAGTCTGGGTGATCGTTGATCGATTGACTAAGTATGCGCATTTCATTCCCTTCCAAGTGGGCCAGTTTACGGAAGCTTTGGCGAGGAAATATCTAGAGGTAAAAAATTTCATTTCTACTTCTCTTTAATTTTTTCCTCTTTGGGTTAGTTGTAACGTAGACCGTGTATGTGCAGGAGATTGTACGCTTACACGGGGTCCCCGTGAGCATCGTGTCTGACAGAGACTCGAGGTTCACATCTCAGTTCTGGAGAAGTCTGCAGGAGAATTTGGGTACGAGTCTGAGTTTCAGCACGGCGTACCACCCGCAGACCGATGGCCAGTCCGAGAGGACTATTCAGATTCTAGAGGATATGCTGCGAGCTTGTACGCTCGATTTGAAGGGATCATGGGAGGACCATCTCCATTTGGTGGAGTTTTCTTATAACAACAGCTACCAGGCGAGCATTGGCATGGTGCCGTTTGCTGCCCTATATGGGAGGAAATTTCGATCGCCACTGAGCCGGGATGACATTGGAGATTGGGAGCTGTTGGGTCCGGAGATGATAGTAGAAGCTGTGGATGTCGTGAGAGACATCAGGGAGAATCTCAGAGTTGCACAAGATCGCTTCAAGCATTGGGCGGATGCCAAGAGGAGACCCTTGGAGTTTCAGCCTGGAGACCACGTCTTCTTGAAGATTTCTCCGAACCGTGGAGTTATTCTTTTGGGGAAGAAGGGGAAGCTGAGCCCGAGGTACATTGGACCCTTTGATGTGCTGGAACGTGTGGGAGCAGTGGCCTACCGCCTTGCTCTGCCACCATCCTTGGTGGGAGTTCATGACGTATTCCACGTATCACAGTTACGTAGGTACGTCAGTGATCCGTCGCACACGATTGATTTCTCAGAGATCACGGTCCGTCCGGACCTGACCTATAACCAGCAGCCTGTGCAGATTTTGGACCGTCGACAGAAGCAGTTGAGGAATAAGGTAGTCGACCTGGTGAGAGTGATGTGGCGTCACGGATCACCTGGAGAGTCCACTTGGGAGAGAGAGGATGAGATGAGAGAGCGTTACCCTCACCTATTCTGATAGAAATTCCGAGGGCGGAATTTTCTTAAGGTGTGTAGGATGTAACGGCTGGTTTTTGTATGATGATATTTATTTAAATATATATAATTGTTTGTCTTTTCCTTCTTCTTTTCCGTATCTCTTTTCTCCTATCTGGAGCCGAACGTGCTTCATGACGCTCTTATCTTAGAGCCAGACTCATCCTGGAAGCCCTAGAGCCCATCCCGAAGCTTCGCACTTCATTTGGAGACTTTATGTGCATTTTAGTCGGTTCAAGAATGAATACCGACCGACTAGATGCCCATCTAGTCGGTCAGAAACTATTCATGGACCGACAAGTTCCCCTTTGATTTTTCCACTGAGTTATTGTTTCCACTTAGTCGGTCTAAGTTCATCCACCGACCGACTAGTTGTGAAACTAGTCGGTCAACCCTTCTTCGCAGACCGACTAAGTTAGAGATCATTTCATGCAGTCGAGTTACTGTTTTCCATTAGTCGGTCAAAGAACGAATATCGACCGACTAGTTGACGAACTAGTCGGTTAGGCTTTTTTCTAAGACCGACTAATTTTTAAAACTTCTTGTCGACCACTTCCATCCTTTAGTCGGTCAATGAACACTGGCCGACCGACTAGGTTGCAAACTAGTCGGTCGACGAGCCTTCACGGACCGACTAAATGTGTGAACCCTGTACCGACACTGTTCTGTGTTTGCTTTTAGTCGGTCTCAGTTAGACGACCGACCAACTAGTTCTCAAACTAGTCGGTCGACCGCCCTTCACTGACCGACTAATTGACCCCGAAACCCTAATTTCTGACCTAGCCGCCGTTTGTTTTTCTTATTTAAACGCGCGGCTGTTTTTCTTTTCTCCTCATTATTTTTAGCCATCTTCTTCCCCAACCTATCTCCTCCTCTTTCCCGGCCTCTTCTTCCTCCTCCTTTGCGCGCTCCACCTTCTCCAAGGTTCTTCTCCCCTTCCATCCTCCTTTTCTTTCTCCTTTCTCTTCTTTCTCCTGTTTCTTCTTCTCCTTCCTATTTTTCCCTACAAACAGCAGACCACCCTAATCACCTTAGATCTAGCGACGACGACCCCGGGAGACGCCGAGATCTTCGCCACCACCTACGGAGGCCGGCGACACCACCAACGATCAACGTTCCTCACTGCGCTACCAGCGGCCTAGGAATTTCCGGACGATGCAAAGCTTCCGCCTTTTTCCAGATCTGCCGCCGGATCTCCGCAAGAACGTCAAATCAGGTTGGTTCCCTAAACTCGTAGGAACCCACACTATAGATAATCAAAACCCTAATTAAAATCAGCAACTAAATCAATTAAATTTACTTTCCGTTGATCCTTAAAATGTTGTGCAACCGTAGATAAATCGACGGATGAACTTTATGCATGTGCACATAGGATAGATCGTCGATTAGGTTAAATGCATTAAAAATGTGATTTTGATGAATAGGATAGTCCCGATAACCTAGACACAACCCTAATAGGAATTATTGAATCACGATCTGACACCGTCGCCGCGTCACGATTTTCAGACGTTCTTTCGCCGACGAGACATTTAGACGGGACGTTCCAGGAAGACGACGCACTCGCCACCGCAGGCAAGTGTACCACTTGCGTTCTTGGCCATGTTTAGGCGTTAGTCTTGCTAGAATTCATAGTTTGGAACAATGAGAACCGGACGTGAAATGATAGCGTCCGGGACGCCCTTGATGGCTCAGACTTGACAACGAAGTCCGAGTCCAACAACAACAATTTTGACATCATAGGATTGACATGCGTGTGTGTGAGTTGTGGACACCCTAGTACAACCCCTCATGTTTTGTCGTGTCATGTCCCTTCCTTTTTACATGTCTCGTTCCGTCTTGCACAGCCCGCTGGGCAATAGGGCACTCGCCAAGCCAGAGCGAGTGATCCCTTATACTAATTCACAGCCCGATGGGCAATAGGGCACCTGTCAAGCTAGAGCAGGTGATCCCTTGTACTGATACACAGCTCAAAGAGCAATAGGGCACTTGTCAAGCTAGAGCAAGTGATCCCTTGTCCTGTCACGATTCTTGGGGTTTTGGGGTAGGGTTGAGCGTGCACACGGCAAGAGGGTCAGACCCCCCTCGAACCGTAAAGGCGTGAACCCTTTTCGTGTCTTGTCTTGTCCTGTCTGGCTTTCCAGGTTCCGTCTTGTCTTAACACCTGTAGGCTAGTCCCGTAGTCGGTAGCACTCGCTACGACTACTACTTGTCTTGTTTTACTTTCTTGCTGCGTGTACTTTCGTTTGTTCGCCAGTTATAACCTCATCATGTTAATCAACCAGTAAAACGTTGTTAAATAATTGGTACACTTGTAGTTTGGTCTAACCTCTTCTTGTAGACCTTACCTGACGTACAGTTCCTTCTTCTGGTGCTGTACGTCAGGGATCGAGCCAGAGTACGTCGAGTAGACTGACTTGCTAGCTGACGTGGAGCCGGAGAGTGTTGATCCGGAGTACGACCCGGAGGAGGACCAGAGCTAGAGTCCTCTCGTTGCAGTTTCCAGAGATATCCATTTCATTTAGTTGGGTGCATAGCACCTTTTGTTTCCTCGTTTAGGTCGGGTGCTTGCACCGTTAGATTTTCTTTTCTGCAGTTGTAGCCCTTCGGGAGTTGAGACTTTGTACTTTGGATATGTTGGAATAAAGAAATGTGATGTCTTTCTTTCTTTTACTTTTATTGTTCTGTACTAATATGCAGGAACCTGTACCTTCGTCTTGGTACCACACAGACGCTTATTGGGTCAGGGCTCCTTAGCTCTGTCCTAAGCGGGCCTAGTCACTCTTCGCCTACGCTGTTTTGGGAAGCGGGGAGTGACACAAAACAAGTCAGCCCAAACTATTGGGCTAAACCCAGCGAAAATGGAGGCCCACCAAGCCCGAATTTTCTGGTTAGGTTTTTTGAAACCCGAGATTTTTTTACGGCTGGATTTTCCATCTTTTAATGGTTTTTGGCTAACTTTGAGACGATGTTTGAGGGGTCAAACGACGTCGGATTGAATCGCCATTTTTTCCTACGCGTTCACCATTTAACCCTCTTCGATTTGATAGGTTGTATCAAGATTGAAGCTCAACGGTGAGGGAGTTAAAATTCATGCAAGTTTGGCTTTTATGAAAGGCAAACTAACTTGAATTATTAAACTCTAAAAACATAGTCCCACATCGGAAGTGGAGTAAAAAGGAGGGGTCAGCCGCCTATATAAATAGAGGCCTACCCCCTTCTCTAAACTTGTCCCAAGCTCTAGATCTGAGCGGCTCCCAAAAATGTTGGAGAATACTTGGACCTAGGCATAAATTAAATATTCTCTTCTCCCTATAATTTCTGCCTTACTCCTAAAGGGCTCTAGCAAAGCCACGAAGGGGTTCGGATCCGATCCGAAATCTTGGCGAAGGTTCTCACTCGGGTGAAACTTTCTTCGACGTGTGGTTGGCTCGGTGACTAGAGTATTGCTCGCCTCGGGACGCGGAGCAGTTCGAGGAGTGGTTCGATGCGGGATGGGGAACGGCTCGGAAGACGGTGTGGTACACCTTGCATGTACCAAGGCAAGGTTCCGGGTATATGAATTTAATTAGCTTTCCTTTAATTTAATCGCAGTAGTTTAGATCCTTCTTGTGGTGGTCAGATCCACTCAAGTTGGCAAAGATCCTGGTTGAGGGTCTTGGACCGTAGGGCTTCGTTAAAATAGTTTAACGAATCTGTTTTTTCCGCTGCATTCTTTTTCTATCTATAGTCCGCCAACTTAGGACGGGCATAGATTTGTGCCCTGAGGGTCAGTAAAACCCAACATTGATATCAGAGCTTCGTTTGCATGATGATCTAAGGACTGCGATTTTATTAATTGAAGATGCTTTTTAAATTCATTTAAAATGTTTTAACTTTATGCGATAATTTTAAAAATGATTGTAGATGCTTTAAAATTTTATGTAATAAAATTTTCTTGCATGCAAATTTTAATTTGATAATTTTTAACATATGTTCATGTAATAAAATTATTAGATAATTTTGAACATGAAGCTCTAAATTTTATTAGATAATTTTTTTTTAAAATTATGTTGCATGTTATGTTTAGTTGAAACATAA